>JAKEPQ010000750.1:0-209684 GCA_024500445.1 Entomyzon cyanotis
TGTGAGCTGCCAGGTGAGAAGTCAAGGTTGCATTTCCATTAGTGGAGGGACTGTTGGGGAAGAAGACAGGAGGGGAGAGCCTGGCGAATAGACTATGCCTAGGACAAATGAACATTTTCTCTTGCAATTTAGGGAAGCCGGGCTTTGGAATTGGTTGATGCATCTCTCTTTGAGCAGCATTCTTCTCTCCGTGGTTTTTCAGGGATCCTCGGGGGATGAGAAGAATCCTTTCCCAGTGACACCTTTCCCACAAGAAGACAAGACAAGAAGACCTCAAGTTTGAACAGGAAGTGTTTGTTTCGCAGCCCTGCCTGCAGTTTCTGAAGCCACCAGGCAGAAGTGGCCCTGCAGCTCCCCGACTTTTGCTTCCCTGATCATCAGCACTTCTTTCGGGAGCAAAGAGAGAGGGCGACATGGGGGAGACCCGCCCACTCAGGGCAGCACCTGCTGAGTCAGTTGGCTGCAGGTGAGCAGCACTTGAATTGTTGACTCCATGCTGGGCCTGTGACCTGGATTTGCCAGCAAAATTCCTAGAATTGCTGCTACTCTTTTTATTGTAGGCTTTAGTCCTTACAAATGTTGTGCTGTCCTGTTTTGCAAGCAGTGGGGAATGCTGAGAAGCTGTAACCTGCCATCCCACATGGCCTTTGCAGTGTCATTTTCCATCAAACGCAAAGTTTTGTGACACCCTCTGGGCAAAGGGATGCATTGCCACCATCTATTGGCAAGCTTGCAAAAGAAAAGAAACACCATGTGCCTGGCTGAAGGGCTGCAAGGCCCTAAAAATCGTCCCCCTACGGAGGCAGCTGCTGAAATTCAAAAGGCTTTGCCGGTCCTCTTGGAGCAAAGTCACTCCGCTCATTGACTGTCCTCTGCCACATGTGCCTGTTGGATGAATCCAACCAAATGTTTTCTCTCTCCCTGCCCTTCTTCCAGGCTTTTTTGCTGAGAAAAAAACAGCTGACGTGACCAACACCCTGCCTGACCTTGTACACGGCATCAGACACAATTTACAGTGACCCAGACTGGAAGCCAAAGTGCCTTACCTGGCTCTCCAGGATGTAAAGAGTTCAAAGTTCTTTGCTTTTGTGAAGCCTTGGAAACACTTTTGTTCTTCTTTTTTTTTTTTTTTTAATTGGTCAATGCAAAAGATCTGTATGTTACTTTTATTTTAAATACAGTTGTAAGTTATTTTGGCTCCTTTTAGAAAACTTGGCGGTTTCTTAGAGTAACGCTTTTCTGCCTTGCAAAAGAAGAGATGGAGGGTGGTAGCCGCCTTTCAAATGAAAGTGTGGAGAGAAGGATGGTATCCCAAAGTAAGCGTGCTTACAAGAAAGAATTGCCTCCATATTCCGCATCCTTTCATGATACTGGAACAGCTCAGTGAGGTATGGAAATCAAGTTACTCTTTGCCCTGCTTTTGTGGTTGCTCCGGTTGCCTGCCTGTGTCGACTCACACTGTCACATTTGACAACAATGGTTTGGACACTGCCACAAACAAAAGCAATACTCACATGGACGTTCCTCCTGAAGGAGAAAAACAAATCATTCTTCTTGATGAGGTCTGAGTGAGTGGGGCATCTGACAGATGCAGGCCTTTCCAAAGCCCGGGCTGCAGAAACCCTCACGGTCAACAAGAATTGACTGATTCTGGCAGTCAACGCTGCCTTCCAGTGTGCGTTGGTTTAACATCACTCTACAATGGCTTCCTTTCTTGGGCTTAATACATGCATTTACAGAGCATGGATGAGCAACTCACATCATGGCTCAATCGAACTTCCAGAAAATCATTTTCAAATCTGGTTTTCACAAACCATGAGGTACCTTTTCCTCTTCATTATTTACAAAAAGAGAAAGGAATGTATAAATAAAGGACTCTTGCTTTTAAAACTTCGATTTGGATTGATGCGGAGTGTAGCCATTTGGAAAGCTCTACAGAGCCACTGGATCAGCTTGAACAGGAATCTCTTCCGTGAACCTTGTGAGAGACAAGGGGCTTCATTCTTTCATCTACTGAGCCTTCAAACTGGGATCTACCACAAATCACACAAAATACAAGAACATGCTGAGCTTAGCAACAGACAGAAACCTTTGGCCAGAACCTTGGCAGATCTTTCAAACACCGTCAAGAGAAACCAGAATGTTCTCAGACTAATAATCCAGCAGATTTCTGATAGTGCAATAGTAGAAAAAAGAATCAAATACTTTCAAATCAAAATGCCCTCCAGCACCCTCAAAGATTTGGGAGGCTCTGATTATTAGCCTCTGACCATGCAATTTATCTCGCAAACAACACACCGCATGGATACGCACAACCATCTCAATCTCCTTCAGAAATAACCAGGGCCATTTCAGGCACAGTCCATTTGCACTTCTTACTGAATTCTCCTTCTTCTATCATTCATCTAGAATTTCCTGTGGAATTCCAATCCATAATTGCATTCAAAGACAGCATGAATAGAACACTGAGCTAGTATGCACAAGTACTCCCAATCAACAAGTCACAGAAAGGTTGGTTTAGCCACATTCTCTCCGTCTTCACTCCCAGGAAAAAGGGATGAGACAGGAGGAAATAGCACTCAAGTTGTGCTGGAAGGAACGGGATATTTTTTCCAGGAAAGAAATGGTTTCAGGGTTTTCCCTCTCCCCACACCCCGGGAACCTAACTGCACTTTGCCCAAGGAGAACAGGAACATCCCAAGGAGACAAGGAAATGCACTGGATTTTCAAAAAACGCAGGCAGTGGGCAGGTTCTGTATCCCATACACTTCCCCATCCATGCCAAGGCACACCAGGCTGCAGGAACGTGCCGCGTGCCGGGCGGGATTTGGTGTCACCCAGGTGCCTGTCACAGTCCACTTAGAAGCCGACGCCGGATGGTTCGTTCCAGCTATGATCTCGGAGTGCAAAAAAAAAAAAAAAAGCACAACAGAATTCAACAAGTCAAGGGAATTGAATTCCAGTCCAAAGAGGGACTTTATTAATTTAGCCCATAAAGCGGCCAGCGATAGAAAGAGAGAGAGTTGGGGAAAGATAGGGAGAAAAGGGAAGAGAACGGGTCTTATGTCTTATAGCTATCACCATGGCTCCACAGACATCCAGCGTCTCTGAGGGTCCTGTCCAGAAGGCGTTCCTCTGCCTCTGCGTCAATCGATGTCATCTCACGGTGGGGAAGATCTTCGGCATTCAGTTATTCCAGAGCTGTCTTTTATGCAAGTCCACACACCTCGCCCTTTCTTGCAACCCGCCTGTGCACCCACTTCATTCTTTAGGAGATATGCCAAACTACACTTGGCGGGCCACACATGCCAAGAGAGGAGGGTCTGGGACATGGCCGGCTATGGAAGCAGGTTTTCTCAAAACCTTCAAAATGGATGCCAGGGCGACATGTGCAAAGCCTTCATCACACACCAGCTATAGGAGGCACAGGACAGTTGCTCTATACCAGCGTAAGCAGAACCTCTCCTGCTCTCCGGCTGGCCGCAGAAAGCGAACAAACCAGCGGCTCAGCACACTGCAGCAGGCTTCATTCAGAACTTGGCCCAAGTGCACCAGAAAGCTGCTTTTAAACAGCAATGTGCTCAGAATGCTTGTTTCATGTTCAGCAAGCTCCCTGCAGCATTTGCACTGAGAGGCATAAGGTGCAGCGAGAAGGAACGAAAAGGAGCTTGCCACGACTTCAGACTAGCATCTCTCCAGCAGATATAGCTATCCCAGAAGGAAGCAGGCCAAGAGAAGTCGTTCTTCCAGTACCCACCTCTGTTCGCAGCCTTTCCCGGCTGAAGAGAGTGGTTCGCGGCTTTCTCGCCTTGAAGCGCGCTTTAGCTCCAGACAATCTTTGCCGCTCTCTGGCTGTGCGCAGAAAGCAAACAAACCAGCTGCTCAGAACACTGCAGAAGGGCTCGTTCAAAATTTGGCCCAAGTGCACCAGAAAGCTGCTTTTTAGCCACAATGTGCTCAGAATGCTTGTTTCTGCTTCAGCAAGCTCCTGGCAGCACTTGCACTGAGGGCCATAAGGTGCAGCGAGAAGGAACAAAAAGGAGCTTGCCACAACTTCAGACATGCATCTCTCCAGCAGATATAGCTATCCCAGAAGAAAGCAGGTCTAGAGAAGGCATTCTTCCGGTACCCCCCTTTGTTCGCAGCCTTGCCCAGCTGAAGAGAGCGGTTCGCGGCTGTCTTGCACTCGAGACAGGAATTTTATGTGTTTTTGCAGTTTGACAGACTTTAAGATAGCTAGATCCCTAAGACTTAGTCCCGTTCGCAAGATTCTTTGCTATCTGGCCGATTTGTCTAAAAATACCATTTATTAGACACAGAACATAAGAAACATACAAACATAGAACAAAATGACAC
The DNA here is from genome assembly GCA_024500445.1 of Entomyzon cyanotis. NCBI lineage: Eukaryota > Metazoa > Chordata > Aves > Passeriformes > Meliphagidae > Entomyzon > Entomyzon cyanotis. Next base: position 4,357 of record JAKEPQ010000750.1, read on the forward strand.
ACATAGACACACAGTGAATGCATAATTGCAACACTATAATAGTTAAAAATTCAATTATGGGGTAAAACCTTGCTTGAACTATAAAAATCGTTAAAAATGCAAGAAATGCTTGCTTGAACTATAATGCAAGTTAAGAAATGCTTGCTTAAGCTAGCTGAAATGCAAGTTAAGAAAGGTACCTATAAGTTAGCCGGAATAATACAATCTAGGAAACTCAATGATCTTACCGAACTCAATTTGGAGCTGGAATACATTAAGACTTCCTCACTCAATCCCAGGGAAGTAACCACAGGGCTGCGTCCAAACCCTGGGGAGAAGGCTTTACTTCACGCTCCAATGTCCATGTAGAAAGCTTCTACCTGTCTGAGATATCGTGAGCTTTTTATAGGATAAAAGTGTGTATTTGTAGTCACTGAAAATTTCTCACATTCTCTCTACACTCCGCAGGGGAGTGTATTTTAAGACTTTCAGTCACCAGCACTAGATAGCTGTTGAAGAGGCTATCAACGTAAGTTGAGCCACCCAATTCTTCGGACTGATCAGAGAGAGAAGGGGGAGGGGGGAAATGTCCTGCCACAGCGGCTTTCTCGCCCTGAAGTGCGCTTTAGCTCTGGACAAGCTTTGCCGCCCTCCGGCTGTGCGCAGAAAGCGAACAAACCAGCGGCTCAGCACGCTGCAGCAGGGTTCGTTCAGAACTTGGCCCAAGTTCAGCAGAAAGCTGCTTTTCAGCCACACTGTGCTCAGAATGCTTGTTTCTGCTTCAGCCATCTCCTGGCAGCATTTGCACTGAGGGGCATAATGTGCAGCGAGAAGGAACGAAAAGGAGCTTGCCATGGCTTCAGACATGCATCTCTCCAGCAGATATAGCTATCCCAGAAGGAAGCAGGCGAAGAGAAGGTGTTCTTCCAGTACCCCCTTCTCTTGCCAGCCTTGCCCGGCTGAAGAGAGCGGTTCGTGGCTTTCTCGCCCTGAAGCGCGCTTTGGCTCCGGAAAAGCTTGGCCGCTCACCAGCTGTGTGCTGAAACAGAACAAACCAGCAGCTCAGCACACTGCAGCAGGGTTCATTCAGAATTTGGCCCAAGTTCACCAGAAAGCTCACTGATCTTACCGAACTCAATTTGGAGCTGGAATACATTAATACTTCCTCACCCAATCCCTTGGGAAGTAACCTCAGAGCTTGCGTCCAAGCTCAGGGGAGAAGGCTTTACTTCACGCTCCAATGTCCATGTAGAAAGCTTCTACCTTTCTGAGATTTCGTGAGCTTTTTATAGGATAAAAGTGTGTACTTTTAGTCACTGAAAATTTCTCACATTATCTCTACACTCTGCAGGGGAGTGTCTTTTCAGACTTTCAGTCGCCAGTACTAGATAGCTGTTGAATAGGCTATCAACCTAAGTTGAGCCATCCATTTCTTAGGACTGATCAGAGAGAGAAGGGGGAGGGGGGAAACGTCCTGCCACAATCCACCCCTGTGACTCAAAGACACTACTTTTACTTCATGAAGTGATAGTGCGGGTGTCTCTTGCCTCCATGCTATAAAAAGCACTCACGTTTTTAATATATGTATTATTGTTAAATTTTTAGTATACATTGTGTTTCTAAATTGTATTATTCTCTAATGGAATTTTGACTATGTATTGATATTAATAGGAAGCATTTGCTGTTGCTTCAGTTTATGAGTTTATGTAGTGGATTATGTAACAGAACATACATATATAAAAGAAATAGTAGTAGTAACAACTAAAGGATTAGAAAATACGACATTAACTTTAGAATGTCTATAGTAATTGGAGACAATTTAACAAGGTATTTATGTTGATATAAGTTCATGTAGGGTAGATTATTTCGACTCTTTGAATCTTAGGGTTATAGGAGGATGTGATGCAAATCAGGAACGAAGAAGTCTGTGAAGGCAGTTTTTTGACAGTAGTTACTGCAAGAGTTTAGTCACTGGTTGGCGATTCTTTTACTTTTTTTGTGTTTTTTAGTTCAGTCTTCTTCAGTGTTTCACCTGTTTTTGCTTAACATGTTAAATGTTAGACAATTCTACAACAGTTTAAACGAATACACATACACATATATTAATTGATTTGATTGTCTCAGGGGAGTTAAAGATGTAATTAAAATTAATTGTTTTAATTATTTGGAATATAATTCCATTTGGGAATTTATATTTTATTTTGGGAGAATCAAAATTGATTCTATAATTTGAGTTATATTTTAGGATGAAATTTTTCTCACTGTGACAATCAGAGTTATAGATATACTAAGGTAATACTTGCAGAAATTAGATAAGAGATATATATATACACAAAAACATGATTTGAAATAATAAGTTCATTGAATCATTTAGTACTCCAATAGTACTAAATAAGGTTTTCTTTTTGAGGTTTTTCTTTTTTAGAGAGGATGGTCATCATTTGATCCATATATTTTTGTTGGTTTTAATTTTTGCAAAATTTTGGTATACAATTTATATATCATTAATGAACATAATATTAGAAAATTTCTTGAGCTTTTTTTTTACAAAGTTAGTGGTGTTTTATATTGTTTGGAATAGGCACACTAGTGTGTGGTCAACATGCTTTTTTTAGTTATGTTTAGATATTGATTTAGGGTAAAATAGAAATTACTAAAGTAAAAGAGCTAGAAGCTGGATAATAGTAATAATAATATTTTTAAACTGATTTAGAGAGCCAGAGATTGGGTAATGATTTAATGATTTACTAAGATATGCCAGCTGTGATCCATTTATTGTTCTCTTAATGAATTTGTGTCTACCTGGTATCGAGGAGGATGGAGAGAAGAGAGCCAAATAATTGAGAGAAACCACTGAGTGTAACCGAGCATCCCGCCCTTGGACCCCAGGACCGGTACGAGTTGGTTCTCAGGCTTGGACTAGGACCAAGGACCAAGGGAGCATGCGCAAGGGAACAGAGTGAACAGTTCATCGTGATGAAGAGGATGGAGCCTGTCATAATTAATCATTGGGACCCTTGCCCACAATTAATCTGAAGACACTGCGCTTGCGCGGGCATATTTAAATGAACTTTGAACTCATTATAATACGAAGCGGGGATAGGTATTGAATATGTATAGGGGCTTTGTCTAACTTTATGCATATGTAATCTGTAACCTAATATAAACTTTGTGAAGTGCCGCTGAGTGTGTGCATGTCTTTGGAGGGGCTACCCCCCATGCACCCCAGCTGGAATAAACACATACCTACTTCATAACTATCTGAGTTGTGGAGTCTATTCCGCGCTTCATTTGGCACCCCAGATGGGACAAGATTTGCCTGGCTGCAGGATCGACTGAGGGGCTGACATCCTAGGCACGCCCCGGGATTTTCCTGGAGGACCTCCGCTCCTCGGCCGCTCACTGTGGGCGCAAACAACGACCACCTGCTACAGCGGACAAACGGTATGTGTTTTGGCTATAGGGAAGCCTGTAAGTCGTATACGCGTGGCTAGGGCTGCTGGTAAGACACAGAGAGACGTCCTGTGCGCAGCGTTGTCCCTGAGTGGTGAGCTTGCAAGCGACTGGTTAGGGCTGGCTAAGGGAGATCGGCGAAGTAATTCGTCGTCCTTAGCTGGCAAGGGGGGATTCGCTGTCTGATAGAGCGGCCGCGAGTGATCCTGGTGGTGGGTCGAGTGGATCCCTAAGGAAACTAGTTTGAAAGAGAACTAGTTTGAAGTATTGTTAACACCGGTGTTGTGTATGTGTGTGGGGTGCAGATTAGTCTGCATGAGCAAATGAGAGGTTGATTGATGAAGTGTGAGGCAAGTGGTCTAATAGAAGTGAATATTTGGGTATGGTTGTGAATTATTAGCTTTGTTGTATGTGTGCGGGTTTTTGGAATTTTTGTTGTACTTTGTTGTTGTGGTCGTAAAAGCGCTTGTTGTGTTGTATACGTGTTTATTGTTGTGTTTAGGTGAGTGAGTGTTTGCAGTTGTTTGAAATTGTTGTGGTAAGTGAATAAAGAGAAACTTCTTACCGCGGCCAGTTAGAGATATTTTTTTCGGTGACTACATCAAAAGAACGTAGCTGTGCCACAGTATGATTAGTGGGTTTGCGGGCTCGCGGAGTTAAGAGATACTATTTTTATTGACCTGTCAGAGAGTAACTGCGCAGGTTGTAAAGAGAATAAGGTGGTGCATTATAAAAGTTTTGTGTGGACAAAATTACCAAGTTCTTTTTAGCAGTGGAATGGTAGAATATTGAGTTAATTTATTTAGTGAACATAGGACTATATAAAGAGTGGTTGCCTTTATTTCTTTTCCTTTTCTTTCCCCTTCCTCCTTCTCAGTAATTAATCTTGATTTATTTTTCTTCCTCTCTCTCATACCAGCTTAGTTTTGAGTGAAATAAATGAGATGCTTGTTTGATGCCGAAAATACCTTTCTGTTGAATGTAAAAATAATTACTGTAAGGTTTGGGCATTGTGTGAGTGTGCTGTGACAGAGTGGTCAGAAGCAGCTGTTATTGCCTTAGTATGTAGAAAGAGTCATTTAGTTTCTGAAACCTGGTTAGTGCAAGAGGAAAATTGAAAAAAAAAAAGAAAAAAAGCAGAAAAAAACCCAAAACAAAACAAAAAAAAATCCAGTAAGTCAGTGTGAAAAGAGGTTTGCCTAGAAAAGAGATTGAACCAAGAGAAGGAAATAGATAAGATGGGAACTGGGCAAAGCAGAGAAGTTCCTAAAACAACTCCATTTGCCTGTGTTTTAGCACATTGGAAGAAAATTACAGGGAGCAGAAGTATAAAAGATAAAAGAACTCTTATTAAATTTTTAGCTTAGTAGTGGCCTTTGTATGGGCTAGATGACAGAATTAGATGGCCTCCACATGGGTTTTTAGAATATAACACACTATTATAATTAATGATGTTTTTTTTAAAAAAAAGAAAATAGAACAACCAGCAAAGAAGACGGGGTCGAGAACCAGTCATCGCACACGCGAAAGAAGACTGAAGAAGACCGGAGGACTCCACCCTAGCGGATCCACTGGTTATAATGAAGCTAGGGGAAAAAGAAAAAGAAATAGAATTTTTGGTGGACACGGGGGCAACATACTCGGTTTTAAATAAAGCTTTAATGCCGGTGGGGGATGATTATATCATGGTTCAAGGGGCAACTGGTCAATCTGAAAAAGCATATTTTTGCAAACCTTTAAAGTATAAACTGGGAAAGCAATGGAGTATTCACAAGTTTTTGTACATGCCCAGATCTCCAAAAGCCCTTTTGGGCAGAGATCTGTTGGAACAGTTACAAGCAACCATTTCATTCAAAGATGGGGAAATTACTCTGGAGGTAAATGATCAACAATATGTTGAAATACTAAGTTTAATGCTAACAACCACAGAGGCTGAGGGAGAAATTAGTGAGGAAATTATGAATCAAGTATTCCCTGGGGTATGGGCAACAAACGTACCTGGAAGAGCTAAAAATGCACCTCCGATACAAATTAAATTGAAGGAAGGGAAACAACCAGTCAGGGTTAAACAATACCCCCTTAAGAAAGAAGACAAGGAAGGGATTAGCCCAGTGATTGAAAACTTCTTACAGCTAGGACTATTGAGAGAGTGCAAATCTGATTTCAACACCCCCATTTTACCAGTCCGCAAACGTGATGGGTCATATCGGGTGGTACAAGATTTAAGGGCAGTAAACCTCTATCCTGTGGTGTCAAATCCCTACACACTACTAACTGAGCTAACACCTGAACTAACCTGGTTTACTGTTTTAGATTTGAAAGATGCCTTCTTTTGCCTCCCTCTCCACGAGGCCAGCCAGAAAATATTCGCGTTCGAGTGGGAAAATCCCAAAAGCGGACGCAAAACTCAGCTCACTTGGACGGTGTTGCCTCAAGGATTTAAGGACAGTCCCACCCTATTCGGGGATCAACTACCAAAAGACCTGGAATCCTGGGAAGCCCCCTCTGAAGAAGGGAAGCTATTGCAATACGTCGATGACATCTTAATAGCTACCCGGACAGAAGAAGCCTGTGTACTCTGGACAGTAAGTTTACTAAATTTCTTGGGGCTCCAAGGGTACAGGGTGTCCAAGAAAAAAGCTCAAGTAGTAAAACCAAAAGTAATTTATTTGGGCTATGAAATCAGTGCTGGGCAGCGAACTTTGGGACAAGACCGGAAAGAGGCCATTTGCCAAACCCCGAAACCCCAAACTGTAAAGGAGCTACGGACTTTCCTGGGGATGACGGGATGGTGCAGGCTTTGGATCCTTAGTTATGGGGTCCTTGTAAAACCTTTGTATGAGCTCATCAAAAAGGAGAGCAGAGATCTTCAGTGGACGAAGGAGGCCACGAGGGCCTTCAAACAACTGAAGAATGCCCTGATGTCAGCTCCAGCTTTGGGACTTCCAGATGTGAGTAAACCATTTTTTCTGTTTTCTCATGAGAAGCAGGGGATTGCCCTGGGAATACTAGCACAAGACCTGGGCCCATATCGACGGGCAGTTGCTTATCTGTCTAAGCAACTAGATGCAGCAGCCAAAGGATGGCCGGGGTGCCTCAGGGCTGTTGCAGCAGTCGTGCTAAACATCCAAGAGGCATGCAAGTTCACCTTGGGCCAGAAAATGACTGTGCTAGTGTCCCATACAGTGTCTGCAGTGCTGGAAGTGAAAGGCGGACACTGGCTTTCCCCACAGAGGTTCCTGAAATACCAAGCCATCATGGTGGAACAGGACGATGTGGAAATAGTGGTCACTAACATTGTCAACCCAGCTTCTTTCCTCAGCGGAAACAACAGGGAGCAGGTGCACCACGACTGCCTGGAAACTATTGAGGCCACATACTCCAGTCGTCCAGATCTGAAGGATACACCTTTGGATGATGCAGAGACCTGGTTTACCGATGGGAGCAGCTACGTCATCAGTGGAAAGTGACATGCAGGGTATGCAGTCACCACCAGCAAAAAGGTAATAGAATCTGGACCCTTACCAATAAACACTTCTGCCCAGAAAGCTGAAATAATTGCTTTAACCCGTGCTTTGGAAATAGCCAAAGGGAAAAAGATAAACATTTATACAGACTCAAAGTATATATTTGGAGTTGTACATGCACACGGAGCCATTTGGAAGGAAAGGGGACTGTTGAACTCACAAGGAAAAAACATCAAACATGCACAAGAGATAACCCGGCTGTTGGAAGCAGTCCAGCTACCCGAGAAAGTAGCAATCATGCACATTAAGGCACACCAGAAAGTGAGCTCAGAATTGGAGGAAGGAAATGATCTGGCGGACAGAGAGGCAAAAGAAGCAGCGAAAGGTGAGGTGACAACTGAAGGGGCTCTAATTCCAGACGGCCAAATCTCCCTAGAAGGTAAGCCAACCTATAACAAAGAGGACAAAAAACTAATCGAAGATCAGAATGGGTCATACAATGAAGAGGGTTGGGCTATTACTGAACAGGGAAGGTTGGTCATTCCCTCTCATTTAGTGTGGGCACTAGTAAGAACAGAACACCAAAAGACACATTGGGGAATAGATGCCCTACACAAATATTTAATTGAAAGAATTATTGCCAGAAATTTATATGCTACCATCGCACAAGTAACCCGACAGTGTGACCTTTGCCTCCAGACTAGCCCTAAAAATATCCCCAAACCAAAACTGGGCCAAATTGGGAAAGGGAATGGGCCTGGACAGCAGTGGCAAATTGATTTTTCAGAACTCCCAAGAAAAGGGGGGTATCGATATTTGTTGGTATTAACAGATACCTTTTCAGGATGGCCAGAAGCCTTTCCCACTAGAACTGTCAAAGCCCGGGAGGTAACCAAGGTATTGTTACAAGAAATAATACCACGCTTCGGAGTTCCAGCCACAATGTCCTCAGATAGAGGAACACATTTCATTTCAAAGGTGGTACAACAAGTTAGCCATCATTTAGGCATAGATTGGGAGCTTCACACCCCATACCACCCACAGTCGAGTGGTCAGGTGGAGAAAATGAACCACCTAATCAAACAACAAATTGTAAGATTGGGGCAAGAAGCCAATTTAACATGGCCCCAATCTCTTCCACTTGCATTGTTACGAATCCGAACTAAACCCAGAACTAAAGAAAAATTAAGTCCTTTTGAGATGCTCTATGGGAGACCATATGGAGTACAGAAAGGACTATCCACCCAAGCTGGGGAGGAAACACTGACCGCCTATATGGTGGCCTTGAGTAAGCAACTCAGGAAAATTGAAAAGCATGTGACTGGAACTCGGAGTCGGGGCCTAGACAGTCCAGTACACAACATTCAGCCTGGAGATTATGTTTATGTTAAGTCTCTTACAGAGAAAACTTTGGAGCCACAGTGGGAAGGACCATTTCAAGTACTCCTTACCACTTTCACTGCGATCAAAATCAAAGAACAGAGCGCCTGGATTCATCACACTCGAGTGAAGAAGGCTCCAGAGACCCCTTGGAAAGTAGCTTCCAATGATAATGAACTGAAATTGAAATTTACCCGGGTAAAATGAATGCAATTAGAAAAGTTACTCTCTTTGGTGTTCTCACAATTATAACCATAAGCATTTGCCACTTTGAAGTTCACCTGGATACTAGTCAGAAAACAGTACTTGTATATATTGGTCAGGGTTGTGTTTGCTTAAGAACAACGTGTGTTTTTATAGAAATAGATAATGACAATGTTACTTTGGATGTTAGGAATCGTTCTAATTTTTGTGTTTGTAATTTTGTGAAGATCATTGGGTGTGACTTTTTGTATTTGGCACCAGTTGTATCTCATCAGTTGATAAAATTCAATTACACAATGTATCATGACTTATCATCAACACCTATTGGGATGAACCTTACGCTGGTAAGAAAATTTTAATAACCATTCACCATGATACAGAGGAAATAAGCAGAGTCTTGCAAAGAGCCAGACAGGATGTGGATCACCATTGGTGGGATGTGCTTTTTGGATGGTCACCTACTGCAACTGGTATCCTTAATACATTATGTCACCCCATAATTGTTTTACTAATTTTGGTAGGTATTAGTCTTGTGTTATCTGTTTTGCTATTTGTTTGGAATTGTAGGATGTTAAAGAGGCTATCCATTTTAACTACCTTATCAAATGTACATGGTAAGGCATTGAGAGATACTTATCGCAGAGGCTTGCTAGAAGAAGATGCCATTTACTAGTAAAAGAATTTACTAATCTTATAGAAAAGGGGGGACTGATTTAGGGTAAAATAGAAATTACTAAAGTAAAAGAGCTAGAAGCTAGATAATAGTAATAATAATATTTTTAAACTGATTTAGAGAGCCAGAGATTGGGTAATGATTTAATGATTTACTAAGGTATGCCAGCTGCGATCCATTTATTATTCTCTTAATGAATTTGTGTCTACCTGGTATCGAGGAGGATGGAGAGAAGAGAGCCAAATAATTGAGAGAAACCACTGAGTGTAACCGAGCATCCCGCCCTTGGACCCCAGGACTGGTACGAGTTGGTTCTCAGGCTTGGACTAGGACCAAGGACCAAGGGAGCATGCGCAAGGGAACAGAGTGAACAGTTCATCGTGATGAAGAGGATGGAGCCTGTCATAATTAATCATTGGGACCCTTGCCCACAATTAATCTGAAGACACTGCGCTTGCGCGGGCATATTTAAATGAACTTTGAACTCATTATAATACGAAGCGGGGATAGGTATTGAATATGTATAGGGGCTTTGTCTAACTTTATGCATATGTAATCTGTAACCTAATATAAACTTTGTGAAGTGCCGCTGAGTGTGTGCATGTCTTTGGAGGGGCTACCCCCCATGCACCCCAGCTGGAATAAACACATACCTACTTCATAACTATCTGAGTTGTGGAGTCTATTCCGCGCTTCAATATGAATGACACTTGAGATAGATTTTTACTATAATTTGACAGATACATTTAGGTAACTTCAGTTTTTTTTGGTGTGAAATTACTTTTGGTGGTTTTAGACATCTGTATATACAGAGGTTTTAATAATTATTAGGGTTTTGTTAGAATTTTGTTGAGATGGCTGATTAGCCATAAGGCATTATTGTAAATAATGACTTGTAAGCATAAGAAAAATGTAAACAACATTAGAGTGAATATTTCAGTTACAGTAAATTCATTAGTTACTATGCAGTCCAGTATGGTTTCTTTGTCTGGAGTTGGCTTCTTTGCTTGCAGGAGTTCAGGAGGTTTAATTCATTTCTTTAGTTGTGTAGGTAGTAAACAGGCTTTTCTTGCTGCTTGAAGAGATTTCTTCTCTTGTTGCTTGAGTAGCTTTTCTTTTTCATTCAGGTACACCTAGCTTTTATCTAGTGAAAGTATACTTAAACATTTAAGATTAATAAAGCAATGAAATCAATACGATTTAAGTAATAATAGATATGGTTTCTTGAGAATTGTTATTCCCCCTTTTGGCCTGTAGTTGCAAACACGTCACTATTTTCACTGCTGTCAGACGGGGGCAGTGCAGGGGCGGTTTGCGAGGAAATAAAGTCTTGCTCTCAGCAAAACCAGATTTGTTATAGGGGAAACACTCATTGGGAACTGATTTTATGCTGGTGGTTATTAGAATCAGTAATTACTCAGGCTATGGGCCTTCGAGCATTTGTTAGCATCATTGGTACAATCCCAATTTGGGATAGATTTTCAAAATTATTGCAATGTGTGGTCATTTGGATGCCTTTTAACCCAGTTTATTTGGAATTTTTTTCGATTTCGAGCTTCAGCTAATAGCCACTCTCAATTTCCCCTCTGCCAAACTGCTCTTTTCACTCACCTGCCATTAAGCACTTGCCACTGACATAACTACTGTGCAACTCTAGCTCACGCAGCACAAAAGTCTACACACTCTTTCTCTGCTTTTTTCTTTATTGCTGGTAACACAGCTTTTAATTTTTTTACTTGTGCACTTTTAAAACTTTCTTTTATCATTTTTTTTCTTATTTAATTTTCAGAACTATCGCTCCGTATTTCCATATATAATATTAATACGTTTGGCTGAAGCATTAGTAAACTACACTTTTTACCTTAGAATTTAGGGTAAGCCAGGACTATTTGTCTGCAAGGCTTTATTGGGTTTGGCTTGTTTGGAAAAAACTTAAACATAATTGTTAGATGTTTTGGAGATTTTACTCTAAATCAGTTATTAAGTTTTATTTTTATATATGAGGTGATATGGCTGTGGTTAGTTGCATTAATTTAATTCATTTTTTACTCAAATATTTATTAAATGTATCATCTCACAAACTTATAGGGTTTGTTAGGACTGAAGTTTGTAGAAACAACAATTTAGATTTTTTAGTAAAACTAAATTTTCTTTTCTTCTTTACATGTTAATTTTTGTTCACAATCTACGTGGCACTAATTTAAAATTGCTAATTAATTAATTATATACATTATTTTGGGTTTTTTTCTTTGATTACATAGCTTTTAAGTTTTATTAGTATATTTTTTAGTTCAAAACTAAACAACTCTCATCTTAGAGTTTAAAATACATGTCGCAGTGTTTTTTTTTTTCTTTTGCTTGCCTTTTTTTTGCAATGTAGAGAGAGAGATATCTCTGCTTTTAGTATGTAAATGAAGACAGGACAGGAAAACTGGTTTTGCAGCTTTTCTTCTCTACTAAGCAATTGCTCTCTCTTTTTCTTGTTAATGGTTCATTTGCATTTTTAAAACTTAGCTTTGGCTGTTCCCAGAATAGCCCTTGTGGGGGAAACATTTAAGGTGATTTACTTTTAAACCAAACAGGTAAAGCAAAAAGAAATGATGTTTAGCTTTGCAACTGCTAAAATCTAGCACAAAAGGGCAAAGGAGTTTTTAAGAGGTTTTTAGAGGTATACAGAAAGAAGTAGACAGAAAGTTAGAAAGGTGCAGCATTTTACAGGCAGTTCTTCTCACTTCACTCTCCTCTCACACTTTTTATATCATACTATACGGGCGTTCCTGAGATACATGTCGACATGATTTAATTTATACATTCTTACACACACTACATACACACGCAAGAGGTTTTAAAGCACATTGATTATATACGGAAAGAAATAAGAGTATACTTAGGAATTAGAGGTTTGTGAAAGGTATGTAGAAACGCAAGAGAGAGAGAGAGAGGGGGAGAGAGGGGTTGGAAGTTTGCTAAGAGGTTTTTTTTGTTTGTTTTTTTTTCTTTGAAACGGAGGAGTTTGTTTTTCCGCTTCCCCCTCCACACTGTTTGTGCTAAAGAGATTTTCTTTTCCTTTTTTAGAGATAGCGGGTTTTATGCTTTTGTGAGGATTCAATTTAACATTTGAATCATTAATTTTTATCAGATTTTTCTGAATTTCATAATTTTTATTCTCAGGTGGTGTTATTAACTCTGGAATTTCTTTTATCATTTTTGTTTGCTAATTACATGCAATTCTTAGATATAAAGTAACTACATGAGAGATTAGTTAATTTTTAGCAAGTTTTGTGTTTCATGCAATTTTCCATGGATTTTTCTCATTTTAAGCCAGTTTCTGATTGGCAGAGTGTAACATCTGTGTTTTTGGCAAGTTCTTTACTAGGAATTGTTACACATCTTGCTTATAGACAGAGGGCTGATAGATTTTTTTGTTTATTGCCTAGGCCTTTGGCAAGTGGATGTTAATCTATTTAGTGACCAGCACTTTCTGAACCCAGTATCATTTTGCAAGTTAATGATGGTTGATTTAGGTTTCATATAAAATGGTTTATTAGACGTAAGAGATAACAGAACAAAGAAGCTAGACACTTATATACTACTGTCAGGGGTTGAGAATTTCTTCCCATTCCTGTTACTAAGCAACAAATAGTTAGATGTTTAGAGCAATCAAGCCTTTTGTAAAAGACAAAAGCTGGGCTTGGGCGAGGCAGGTGAAGGGAAGAGGGAGGCTTTGGAACCTCTCTCTCGTGGTTCGGACGCTGAGAGGAGAGGCTGCTCTTTGCTTTTCGGCTGGGACCAGAGGGAATCCAACTGTGCCCTGTTTTCTCTTCTCCTGACTGGGTGAGCTTGGATTCAACCTTTTCTCCCCACGGGGGGAAGGGCACGTTCCCCCCCCCCCCCGGGCTGCGTTTCCTCGCGGCTGCTGCCGGGAGAGTCCCGCGGCCTCTGCTGCCTGCCCCCCGCCCTCTGCCGCACGAGACCGCGGCGTCTGCTGTGACTGCAGAAATCCTTGCTGCCTCGCTGGCTGGCCGGAGAGAGAGAGCCGGCGCCCGCCCCTGCTGCCCTGCTTTCTCGCTGCTCCGAGCCGTTTCGCTGCCCTCCGCGCTTTCTCAGCCTGCCCGCCATTACCAGCTGCTGGACGCTGACCTGACCCTGCGCCACAGCGCCACCTGCAGCCGCTCGGGAGTCATCGCACCTGCCCTGCCCGACCGGGAGCTCAACAGCGCCACCTGCAGCCGCTCGGGAGTCATCGCACCTGCCCTGCCCGGCCAGGAGCTCAACAGCGCCCCTGCTGCTTGCAACCGTGATTACACCACACGGGCAAAGGCTCAGCAGCTCACAAGCCATCTGCTATTGGTTTTCTGGTTCTAGTTGTGGTTGCTATTATTGTTATTGCTTGTTTATAGATACTAGTAAAGAACTGATATTCCTTTTTTCCCATACCTTTGCCTGAAAGCCCTTGATTTACAAAATTGAATAATTCGGAGGGAGGGAGGAAGGGAAATCACATTCTCTGTCCTGGGGGAGGGTTCAATCTCTCTTGGCAGACACCTGTCTTTCAAACCAAGACAGATCTTGGCGCCCAACGTGGGGCACGAGGGCATTGGAAGAAAAAGGAATAACAGTTTCTGTGAGACCTATCTTAGTGTGGTGAACATGAAAACCTCATTGAGTGGTACTATGTTGAGTATACCCTGGTTTGGTTGGCACATACTTGTGACCACATTTTTCCCATTTGCAGCTCCCTACCTAAACATGGGCCCTATAACTAAGGTTATTGTGGCTGTCATCCAGTTTGCACAATGGGCCAATAGGGTGAAGAATTTCTGGATCTTTCAGTTCATTTTAACGGCAGGCACATGGTTACAGTTTTTTGACACCATCAGTACATGTTTTTGGAGTTTGTTTGGTAATGGTACCTTTTGTGAGGAGATAACACCAGGAGAAGGTTTTTCTCAACCTTTTATTCATTACTTTGGGCCTACCCAACTAATGCTCGAAAGGTTTGGAAACTCTCTAAATGCTTATGATATCATACAGTGCCTGGTGTTGCTGTGGCTGATAGGTCTATCCTACTTTGCATTCTGGGATAAGGTGAAAATTGCCTGGGTAACCATTCCAACAGCTGTGTCAGGGAATAGGGATGCGGCCACAGAGCCCGAGGCTGTCCCAGAGCCTGGGGATACCCCACAGCCTGACCCTGTCCAACAGCCTGCCTCAGAAACGAACCATCCAGAGTGGGTGGGGGTGCTAGTGGAGGAGATGATACACAGAATACAAAAGCTGCTGAAGGAATACATCTCCCTAGCAGGTGTAAAATGCTCTCCTCGCCCCAAAGGGAAAGAGTCTGATGGTGCAGCAGTGGAACCCACAGATGTTACGACCATCCAGGTTCCAGCTGAATCCCAAGAGCAGCCACGGCCAGCCAAAGTTGCCCCTGTGGTGCGTACAAAGTATAAGACCAAATCAGTACGCCCAGTTAATGATGATGGGGAGCCATTGCCCTCACAACCAGCAGTGGAATCTGAGCCCATAATCATCACTGAGTCCTTCCACTTCGATACTCTCCGTAACAGGTTTACTTATGAGCCAAGTCAGTTTGAGGAGTGGCTTTTCATTAGTAGCAGCCCCTATCAAAAATGTGTTGAAATTACTAAACTCCATTGTGTCATCAGATCTCGTCCCCACAAAGTGCCTGGGATCCAGAGTACATACGGCCGCAAGGTGGCAGTCTTGCTCTCTGGACCGATGATCTGCAGCTCTTTTGCTGACTGCCAAGGTACCTGCTGTCCTCTGACTCCTGTGACAATTGCCATAGAGGGTACCAGAGGCCACTCGGGGGCCATTCCTTTTGTGCTATGATAGATACATCAGCTCCAGTATTGACCAGTCCTGTCAAAGACTTAGAACCTATTTTACAAGTGAGTAATGGCTGTTGTACCCCTATGATTTTTGACCAACATATTTGCGGGGTACCAAATTTGTATTCCCAAATCCACCTGCATTTTGTTGCTGTTGTAGGATTGGTGCTGAGCAGGGAATTGCTGGCAGTGGTATTAATTGTGCCAATCGGCTTCCTTGTGCCACTGTACAGGGAGGATTGAGTGTCCAAGCCATGATTTTGATTTCCTCTTAATAATCTTCATTGATGATTCCTGGTAATATAAACAATCCTGTTCTGGTGGTTGAAGAAGCGACCTAATAATAAAGCATGGGTTTGAAATGGTAGTGGACCAAAAACAGAAGTGGGTAACAGATGAACAGAGGTATCATTTAGGACTGTGGTAATGCTGACGGCCAAGTCCAAGCTGGCATTCCCGGGGGTGCCCCTTGCAAGATTTGTGCTTGCATTGGCTTCTGATTGAGTGGGTGTTAGGATGCGAATATTAAGGTTCTTTAGAAATACCTCTGCTCGAATTAAGGTGCAAACGAGACTATATGCCAGTCAATAGTATGGGTTTTATTTGATAGTAAATATGAGAGAGAAAAAGAGGGAGGAAAGGAGAAGTAGGAAAAGAGGTGGGGGGGTGACAGAGACAGAATAAAGAAAATATCACTATCCATGGATCCCAACAATGTTGCGTTGATCCTCTCCAGCTGGTCTTCTTGGTGGTGATGGTCCCCCTGGAAAGCACAGAATCCCATGGGTTAATATACACTCAGGCCAGGTGGCAATGTCCAGGCATGTCGCCCTGGGGAGGGGGCAGTCTCTTGCAGCAGACTCTGCTTGCATCACGTGCAGTCCTGTGGTGCAAGGTGCACTTTGGGAGGTCTTTGATGGATCGTGACTCCCCCTCAGCTGTCTCTCACGTGAAAGTCCTGTGGATGTGGCCTGTGGGCTTGGGGGATCCACAGCTGGGCCAATTTGTGTATCGGAGGATGGGTGTTTATTGCCTCTGACCAGAGGTTACGCCACGCACCCCAAACCTCCTCCCCCCTCCACCTCGGCTGGGGGGAAGTCTGTGTAAACCTGGCTTCCGTGAGCTGTGATCTCTCCCCACCCCAAACTCAACCAGGGATGATTCTCAGGGCAGCTGGTGGCTTTGGCCTTTGTGAATGCATACCTTTCTTTCAGCCTGAGATGACTGAACAATAGGTTTCCCTTTATCTAATCTCAGCAGTTTGACTTCCAGTCCAAAGTCCTAGTCAGGTATCTTCAGGGAGGCTTCTTTGATTATAGCTTCTTTACACAGTTTTTGTTATAATGAACAAAATTTTATATCAGTGTTTGAGGCATGAACTATTTCAGTCTCTGACAGTGGGGTCTCATTGGATTAGGAGGCAACCAAACCTCGCGCCCCCTTTTGAGTTTTCCTGCTCTGGAAGGGGATTGCCGGATTTATCAAACTTCGATCTGCACTGGTTTCCACAGTGAAACTCTTTTTTCAGTGAGGACAAGTTGTATTGGGTTTTTCACTGTCCTTTTGTCCCTTTGGGCACCGTTTATCTAATGTGGCCCTCTTCTCCACATTCAAAGCACTTCACAGCTTCTCTGGCCACTTGCAGCTATTGGGCTAAGGCAGTAGCAATAAGTTCTGCTTTGAATTGATCCGAACCAATATTAGTGCATGACTTGATATAATCAGCAAGTTCAACATCAGCACGATTACATATCGGGTCGAGGGCTTTTTTACACTCATTGTTAGCATTTTCATAAGTAAGGGATTTTAAGACAGCATCAGCTGCCGCCTGTATTTAAATTTGCCGCTTAACAGCTGATTGCAATTGGTCAATAAAGGTAATATATGGTTCATGAGGGCCTTGTCTGATGGCGGCAAAACCAGGCTCTAATTTTTTGTAACAGTGTCCTAGGCTGCAATATAGATGTATTTAACTATTCTATTACTACCAGCTGTAAGGCATTAGCTGTTATCTCCTGCTATGACTCACCCTTGATAACAGTCAATGGGCCATCAAGAAGCCACCGCATGACTCATGGACTTATCCTATTGTGAGATGCTTCGCCCAGGAGGGAGGAGCCAAGCATTCTCACCTGGATATAACCTGGCTTTGGAACTGCCTAAGTTAGCCCTGTCTACTGGGTTCCCAGAGGACAAGAGCTACCACTGGACCTTCAGGTGGAGACCAGACCTTCCACAGGACCACTGCTTCAACTGAACTACTTTAGTTGGACTGCTACCACCACCCTAACAGGGTGTCAGGTTGTATCTGTCTTTGTCAGTGCTTTTCCTTGTATTATTGCACTTATTTTTAATTTTCCTATTAAATTTTTATCCTGACTTGCGATCTCCCACTGTGTTGTAACGTGTGTCCTTTCCCTGATCCCTCCCCTTTGACCCTTCCGGACTGGCTGATGTGAGCCAGGACCACTTCCTAACACCACGAATAAAAGCCCAGCGGGACCCGGAACCGGGCCTCTTGGATTCTAGGCTCTATGGAGCTAAAATCCCCCCGGCTCGCCTCTCCCCTCCCCCACTCCCCAGTTCCCTCCCTTATTATCCCAATAAACCACATGGAACCTAGAATGGAAGAGCTGCCTTTCTAAACCTGCGACGCTTCTACAAAGACTCAGTCTGACCAGTCCCACTGCTCGTGGCCAAGGAGAGACCATCCTGCGTGTTCCGGTTCTGGGGCAGCCTTTCCCCCCTGCAGCAGGGGAGAGCTGCCTTTAGATTCTGCACTGCTGCACCACTGGTTTGTTTTCAAACTAATACAATCAGGTACTTTTTATAGTGCACGCAGGGCAATAACAGTAGCTTGCTCCCACGCCTGGGGGACCAGTATCAATTGGGCCGAAGACGTGGCATACATGCCGGTGTCTGTGAGTTGAGGGGCAGGTATATTGATTGGGGGTTGATGATTGGCATTATTCAATGCCTGAGTTTGAGTCATATCTTCAAATTCTGTCCATCAGAGTATTTTCCCCCGTCAAAACTGTTTTAAAGAGAGATTTCCAATCCTAGGGTAACACCATAGAGATTTGGCTATGGCATCTATTAAATTCATAGTAAAGAAGTGTTGCAGTGTGCTAGTAGGATTTAGGGTATGCATATTAGCACGAGCTGTATATGGTTTATGTTCTAGAAATCTCTCCCTAGCCTGAATTTGTACCCTCCTCTGCTGTAAACTTATTGGTGTAACCCTTTTCCCCTCCTTATCTCCTCCCCTCTGGCTTTCCCTGGTTGGCTTTTTGGAGCTAACCACTCCCCTCTTCCCTCTCCTCTTAAGCCTCTGCATCCCTTTGTTCCTTCGTTCGTAGCCTCTGGTCCCTTGTACCTCACCATACCCCGCTTCCCGCCCCTCCTCCTCTCCCCTCACCCCGTGCCCGTGGAACCCTAATAAATCCCTTGGAACCACAGACTGCGAACCTACACTTCTTTCATCGCCGTGCCTCTACAGC
The DNA here is from genome assembly GCA_024500445.1 of Entomyzon cyanotis. NCBI lineage: Eukaryota > Metazoa > Chordata > Aves > Passeriformes > Meliphagidae > Entomyzon > Entomyzon cyanotis. Next base: position 22,868 of record JAKEPQ010000750.1, read on the forward strand.
GACTCGCGTCCCCGCAGCTCCACTGCCTGCTGCCGCCCCTGTGCCCCTGGCGTGTTTTGGCCCTGGACGACCCCCCCCCCCCTCTGTGCGGCGTGGGGTGGCCGCCCGTGAATCTTGAAGCCGCGTTGCCGCAAAGGAGGAGTGTGAACCATTTCCCTTCACTGAGTTCCTCTGTTCCTTTAGCATTTCACATGACAATTGGATGTGCTGTGGATTTTGATTTTGATACACAACCGGCATAGCATGATAAAGTTCAATATCACCTTCCTTTAAAGCCTACCTTTGGCATTCTGTATAAACCTTTCTGGTTCAGGCCCTACAGGTGGCAGTGTGTCCTCGTCATAGTCAATAAAGGAATATGACAGGTCATATGGTGGTGGTCGATTTGCCGAAGCCTCTCTGTGTGCACTTTGTAAAATTTCTTCTGCACTAGGACCAGTTGCTGCCATAGCACATACTGGAGTTAGGGGAGGATACAAGTCTGATCTTTGTTCAGGATCAATTGGACGAGAATCAAGAGAATCCTCTCTGGATTGTCCTCCTCAGGTGAAGTCTCATTAACGACAACAGTATCTGATGGGGGTGCAGGCAGGGTGTCTGCAAGAATGCGGTCTTCTTCCTTAAATTGTTGCAGAGCAGTATATACCATACTCCAAATAATTACATCACTGGGGTGGATATCATGATGAATAACCTGATGTGTTTATAGGCACTCCCTAACCTTTTGCCAATGAGCATGGTCATAGGAACCATCAGGTGGATAGCAGGGACAAAATTGTTTGACCCATATAAGTAGCTGTATAAGTCTTTTGGGTTGGATTTTATATCCTTGTTCCTTGGTAATACGTAACAAACAGTCTTTATGTAATTTTTGGGATCTCGTTGCACTTTGCCCCATTATAAGAAATGCTCCCTGACCGCTCGCAAAGGCTAACCTGTTCTATAGCCTGCAATAAAAGGAGCTCCTAGTTGATATAGACAAATTCACAAGATGACATTTTTAGAATTATAATAATGAACATTTATTAGGAGAACAAAGGCAAACGGCGCCAGGCACGTGGTAAGGTTTTTTTTTGTTTCTTTGCCAGGAGCGCCGTTCTATTCATCTTACTGTGTACTTAAGTACTTTAACTGTTACATATTCATTAAGTCCTGAAAAAAGCGATTTACACTTCAACCACCCCTCCTTCTTCGATCTTTGCCCCCTTTCACCAGCACAGCGCCCGTCTTGGGTCCTCTGGTTTGTCTCAGAGCTGAAGGCAGAAATCTCCTCTCAATGTTTCTTCAGCTCCAATTCAATTTGTGGCTGACAGCTTCTCAGGGAGGTGTGAATGGAGATAACAGTGATGCCTTAAATACTGATAAAAATTTGAGACACAGACACACAGTATAGGAAAAGGGTATTACCTTGGTTTAATAGGATTCCAGGTGCACCACGACGACTCGAGCCCCGACGATATCCCCCGTATACAATTTATGGACCCCCTAGATTAGCATACTTATCTAAAAGTCTCCAATGAGAAGTCTAACAAATGAAGTAATTGCCCCCTTATTAAAATTGCCCCCCCCCCGAAAGATTACTACTTAGTTTACAAAAAACATGTCTCAGTGGTGGGGCTCTGTTCAAGGTTGGTGCGTCATGCTTTTGAGATTGTGGGGATGTTTCGTCTTCCCCAAAGAATTCTGAGCAGGACAAGGGTACAAGGGTTATAGGGTTGAGATACAGGGAGTAAAAAGTACAGGAATGGGGAAGGGTAAAAGGATATATAAAAGAGTGTAAAAGTATAATGGAAAAAGGACAAAAAAACCCATCAGGCATCAACAGTCTTCCTGGGATGCATGAGGATTATTTCTTTTTATTTCTTTAGGGTGTCTTGATCTCTGGCCTTGTGGCTTATCATCTTAAAGGACATTTATTACCATGTATTTCTTACTACGTTTTCTAACATATTACAACTATTTTGAAGTTATAATTCACTCTAACTTTGTTTCTACTTAACTATATTTTATCTTAGTACTACTTTACACAGTACATTATCACTTGTAAATGTTAAATTCATATATGTGAAAGCCAACATTCCCTATTCACTCATTTATCACATCGTTAAATACTGATTCACCCCAATCGAGCCCGGAGACACTTCAGAGAGCAAGTCAGAGAAGTGGGTATTTGCTTTATTTGATGCACCGGGTGTGGGGGAATTTTCTCCACCAAACACACACACCTCAGTACCCCCAGAGACACAGTGTTATAGGTAAAATTCATGAATATTCATTACATTCTTCAGGATAGGAGTGGTTATACAAATCATTTCTTGGAAGTCATTAATATCATTAACATGTGCACCACGCATGCTCTGTATGTCCTGGTGGTCTTTGGAGACCCCCAAAGACCCCTCCAGGATGAAAGTCCTAGTAGTCTTCATCACAATGCACTTTTCACCTTTCCCTCTGGAGCATGCGTGGTCCTTCATGGGATGATTCAGCGGTTTCTGTGCTGGTTTCAAATGCATGCTTGTACATCTTAGCTGATAAGCCATCAGGCCAGAGCTGTTACCTACATTCACTCCTCTCTGAGAAGCTGTAAGCTACAATTTGAATTTGAATTAGAGCTCAGCCTTCAGCCCTGGACAGGCGCTGTGCTGGTGGAAGGGGGCAAAAGCTCAGAGAAACAAGGATGGTTGAAGTGCAAGTAGATTTGGGTTTTCTATTTGACCACTTCTTTCTCAACCCCCCTTTTCTTTTTGTAATTTGTAATTCTTTACAAATCTTGTATGTCATGACAGTAAGTACCTTTCTCTATCTTATATCTAAATTTGTACTTTTGCCATTAAGCATAAGCATCACAATTCCAAGTACATAATATCACACAACAATAACTACTAATACAAACAGTAAGTAACAATGCAATAATACAAATAACTATTACAAACAATTGTTTAAGCCAGGTTAAGTTGGGTACCCATGCGGTAAGTTTGTCCCATACCTCTTTAAACCCCTAAGAAGTGTCATCTAAAGTGATCTGATGCAATGTTCGTGTTTTGTCCAAAATTGTCTGCAAATTTGTTTCTATTCATTTATTCAAATCAACATAACTGCAGCAGCTTGTATTTATTTTGGTCCCATGCACCTGCCCCAATTACCAGTGTCACTAGTATGGTCCAGATCATGTTGTATTGATTTTTCTTATTTGAAGGTGCAGAGGTCCTGTTCATCTTGTCTCCCACTCTGGTCTTGGCGTGAGTTTGGTCCTGGTGTAATGGATCCAAGTCGATTTTCCCTGTACTTTAATTGCTGTATGAGTCACCAGCAACATTTGATAGGGTCCTTCCCACTTTTCCTGGAGTGGATTTCCTGAAAGAGATTTAACATAAACCCAATCCCTGGGATTCACATTATGAAAGGGTTTATCAAGTGGTGGGGGTTTACAATTAACAACGGTAGTGAGTATTGATTGTAATTTTTGACCTAAATGTTTTACATAATCTATTAAATAGCTTTGCCCTACCAGAGACACACTGTCATTGTGAATCACATTTGTTCCATAGGGCCTTCCATACAAAATGTCAAAGGGACTCAGTTTTTCCTTGAGCCGTGGTTTTGCCCTAATTCTTAGAAAAGCCATGGGCAGAGCCTGATACCAATATAAGTTGGTTTCTTGACAAATTTTGGCTAATTGTTGCTTTATTAAGTGATTCATCTTTTCTACTTGTCCATTTGCCTGTGGCCTGTATGGTGTATGTAGTTGCCAGCGTATGCCTAGTAGATTACTTACTCCCTGAACCACCTGAGCTACAAAGTGTGATCCCCTATCAGAATTAATTTCCCTGGGTACCCCAAATCATGGAATTATTTCTTGTGCTAAGGCTTTAACAACTTCTCTAGCTTTATTTGTTCTACAAGGGAAGGCTTCTGGCCAACCTGAGAAAGTGTCTGTGAGGACTAAAAGGTACTTGTATCCCCCCTTTCTAGGTAATTCAGAATAGTCAATTTACCACACGTCCCCTGGTAAGGCTCCTTTGAGGATTGTTCCAGTGTTTTGCCTAACAGTGGCATTAGGGTTGTTTTTAAGACAGATTTCACAAGTGGAAGTTATGTCCTCGATTGTCTCCTTTAATTTTGATGCTATCACTTTGCTCTTTAAATGGTTATGTAAGGCATCAACTCCTCAGTGTGTTTTGGAATGTTTGCTTTGGATAAATAACTTTAACAGTTTTCTGGGTATGACCAGGAGATCCTTTATTCTAGCCCACCCATCTGTTCCTATTTGTCCTTTCTCTTTTTGTATCCAATTCAAATCATCAGTGTCATATGGTGGGGGTTTCTCACTCATAAGGATGCTAGAAGGGATTAGAGCTAGGGCTTGTATTTGAACTGCACCAGCCACTGCCTTTGCTGTTTTGTCTGCCATAGCATTTCCCAGTTCAGGGATGTTGTTCCCCTGGGAGTGCCCTTTACAATGCATTATAGCCACTTTTGAAGGTTTCAGCACTGCTTCTAGCAATTGTAAGATACCAGTAGCATGCTTGACTTCTTTCTTCTGTGAGGTTAATAAACCCCTCTCCTTCCAGATAGCCCCGTGAGTGTGTACCACCCCAAAAGCATACCTTGAATCAGTCCAAATGTTGACAGGCTTTCTTTCAGCTAATGCCAAGGCTCGAGTTAGAGCTATTATCTCAGCCTTTTGAGCAGATGTCCCCACAGGTAACGGTTTTGCTTCAATGACGGCATCTGTGGTTGTAACTGCATACTCAGCAAGGCGCTTACCATCTCTGACATAACTGCTTCCATCAGTGAACCAGTTTTCCGCGTCTTCCAGCGGAGAATCCTTCAGGTCTGGGCGGCTGGAATAAACTGCCTCCATGGTTTCAATGCAGTCATGTTGTATGGGCTCTTTGGTAGCTCTGCCCTGGAGGTAAGCTGCTGGATTTAAGATGTTGGTTGCCTGGATACTCACATCCTCTGATTCTGCTAGGACAGCTTGATATTTGAGAAAGCGAGATGGGGTTAACCGGTGATTTCCTTTCTGCGTGAGCACTGCTGAAACTGTATGAGAGACAAAAACAGTTATTTTCTGGCCCATTGTGAACTTGCGGGCTTCTTCTATGTTCAGGATCACAGCAGCCACTGCACGCAGGCAGGCAGGCCATCCTCGGCTGACCACATCCAATTGCTTGAAGAAATAAGCCACTGGCCTTTTGTAGGGTCCCAGCTTCTGTGCCAAAAGTCCCAATGCCAGTCCTTGCCTTTCATGTGAGAACAACAGAAAAGGTTTAGTGATATCTGGTATACCCAATGCCGGGGCTTGCATTAGCTCACGTTTCAGATTTACAAATGCATTATTAGTCTCTGGTGTCCAGCATAGGTAGGATTTGGGGGTCACCCGTACTATTACAACTTTTCCTCTCAGAGGTAACAGGTGTAATGTCATTTATTTTCAGGAAGCAAGCATTATTATAGATACAAGCGCTATTCACGCGATACACTGGCACATATAATTGGATAAAAGTTCGAGTTCACACGCCTAATCTACTTTGCTAATTGGCTGAGGCTTTTTGATCACGCTTCTTCTAGCATTAGCTAAGTCTCTGTCCATGTAACTTCTTTATCTTGTTTAATATTCTTTTATGATGCTCACATTTTTGGCTTTTTACATTCCGTTATCTCCTGGGAAAGAGACTTCAGAGTCGTTCTCACAGGTTGAATTAAGCTTAAGAAACATATTCATATGGCCTCATTCTGCGAGCCAAGCTCCAACAATTCCCCCGTTTTCTTTTTGTACAAGCCAGGTTTGGTTGACTGTCTTTATTAACATATGCTGTAAGCATTGCACTATGCATGGCAAAATTGTTAATAATAGCAAAACTACAATTAAAATGAGCACAGCTGCTTGAATTAGATCTTTGAACCATCCAGTAATTCTCAAACTTTTCAACCACCCGGCAAGTCCTAGGCCATCGGCTACTTGTAGTTGCCCTGACAGGTGCTGCAGTTCAGCAAGTTGCTGATGGATGGACTTGGAGTGGTCAGAAAGGTTCATACAACACATTCCTTCAAACTCTTCACAGCCATGCCCTTGGGCTAATAAAAGAAAATCTATTGCAGCTCTATTTTGTAGCATGGCGTGTCTAACTGAATCTACATCAAGCGATAACTGTGAAATGGCTTTAGAAGTAGCATTAGTTTGTCTAGCTAGCCAGCATCCTAGTTTGTTCAGCTGAGCTAAGGTGCCAGCAGAAACTACTCCTGGTGCTAAAACGGAAGCAGATATCATGGCCGCAGGGGACCAAAATTTGACATTTGATTTACAGTTGGGGGAGAAAGCATGAGCCATTCATTTTGTCCAATGATGTCGTCGGGACATGTTTAGAATCATTGAAGTGTTGGGGGTTAATAACGTTAATCTCCCTAGAGAACAGGGTCCACCTCATAATTTGGAGGGAATGCCGGGCCATGTGCGGTCTCTGCAAATCAAAAACAATCCTGCTGGTAATGACATGGAATTGTTTGTGGTTTAGATAGCTTAGTAGAGGCATATTGGCACCACATGCTGGCATTTCTATATACTAACAAGCTAGAATTTAAATTTGTTGCTGTACTGTCTAGTTTGGCTTGTTTGCTTGTCCAATTAAAGGTCACGCAATGTCGCTGTTGAGCGGCTAGCTGAGGAATGACCCAAGTTCTCAGACAAGGAAAGAGAGAAGAGCTTTATTGTTTTGAATTCCATATATATAGAGTTTACAGAGGTGCCCCAGATTGGTCAGCCCGAGACCTCCCCCTAGGCCCAATTGGCCAAGCCCGAACTGACCCAATCCGGAGAAGTTGTTTGCAAAACATCCAAACTTTATCTTTGTTTATGAAATATAGCAAAATGTTCCCACGGGAAGGACCTGTGCTAGCCACAACGCAAGCATCCATTCGTACGGCTCCTAATATCTCTAATTCTTGAGGCTCGTTTGGGGCTATGGGAAGGTGAGGCACCCAGGTATCCCAATTATCTACTGTGCTATTAAGATTTTTCTGATTGCAGGTAGAAATGCCGGAAGGACATGGCCAATTGTCTACAGGGATACCGACTAAACAAGTAGTAAAGGGGTTGCCAGGTGATGAGAGAGTGAGACAAATTGCATCTTGTCCCGTCAGGTTGGCTAGAGTGACCCATTGATTCGTTTTGGGTTGTGGTGGGACCCATAGATTCATTTTGGGTTGTGCTGGGACCCATGCTGCAGCAACAGAGGCTAGACAAACTAAGGTCAGAGCTACGCTGCTCGAGCACTTTGAGGGCGACATCACATGCAGTAAGTGGCAGTTAGCAGCATTGCTCGGCTTTTCTGTACTTGGCGTAACGCTACTTTTAAGGCCCACACTTGCTGAACTAATTGATATGTATAAAGATTTCCAAATGTGCTCACGCGAATTTGCTGAGGGGGTTTGTTATATACTATTGCAGCATCAATTAGAAAAGCATTTAAAGCGCTAAAAGGAAAGCAATGATTACATAAAGCTCCTATTATTGCAATACTCCAACTACTTCGACTAAACTGTGCACCGCAACTACCACACTGTAACAGTAGAATCAGTGGACCTCGACAGTGCCCACAGTTTTCTCCCTGGAGGTGGCGAACTTCGGAGGGCAGTTGCCAAGCGCCAAAGGTTCGTCCCGCAAAGACGTCTGCTATGATTCTTTGGGGACAGATGCGTGGATGTCTGGCTTGCACTGCAAACTTGGTGAGCTCTCCTACTAGACAGTTGATGGCTCGCTGCAGTCTTGCGTGCTGACAATCTTTCTGGGAGCAGGTTTCGTCCATCTACTTGGTACCCATATAGGACCAGAATCTGTGGAGACACAACTGTAACCTCTACCATTAAACAAAAGTGGGGCAGGTCCCTCCCAGACCCCTGTTGTAGGGTTTTTATACATAATTTGAACTCCTGGGGTAGCTTGCATCTTTATCTGACTGTAATGAGTGACTACTGGTGGATTTTCTGCATCACTCGCTATGCTCAAGAAATTCAGTGTGAAAATTACTTTTGCTAGACGCACACTGGGATCTGTTTCTTCATCATTCTTCTGCTTGGTCAGATACTCTTTTATTGTTCGATGGGCTCTCTCTACTATAGCTTGTCTGGTAGATACGTGAGGGATTTCTGTGTTGTGTTTGATGCCCCATGTCTGTAAGAACTGTTTGCATTTTCAGCTGACATAGACGGGTGCATTGTCAGTCTTTATTTCTTTGGGCACCCCCATGACTGCAAAGCATGAAGTTAAGTGTCTAATTACATGGCTTGCTTTTTCTCCTGCTTGAACAGTCGCCCAGATCATCTTGGAAAATGTGTCTATAGTAACATGAACACAGGAGACTCGGCCGAATTCAGGTACATGGGTGACATCCATTTGCCATAGTTCATAGGCTTGTAGGCCCCTGGGATTTACTCCGAGGCCTAAACTTTTGCCATGCTGGCTGCATTGCGGGCACACTCGGACAATTCCTTGGGCATCATCCATTGATAGTGCGAACTGTCTGTGTAGAGCTTTAGCTGACTGATGGAACATTGAGTGGCTTTCTTGAGCAGCTGCGAAGGAGTTTCATGGAGCTTGTAGCAGTGGGCTAACGAGAGCATCTGCTCTAGAATTTCCTTCACCTAGGCCTTGTGTGGTGATGTGGCTCCTGATGTGCAGGATGCTACAGATTTCTTTCCTGTCGTGGATGGCCCGCTGGATTTGCAGGAACAGTTGTCCTAATCGTGGGTTTGAGGGTGTTTTTATCAAGGCTTGCTCGATTCTTAGGACAACGCCGACAACATATAAGGAGTCTGAGATGATGTTCAGGGGCATGTTGCGCCATCGTGTGAGTGCCCAGGCAACTGCTGCCAGCTCAAGGGTTTGTAGCAAATCACATCTTTCTCCCTTGAGGGTATATTCTTGCCACTCTCCATTTTCCATCCATGTGCAAGCAGCTTTTCTCTTTTGCCGTCCCACATCAGTGTATACTGTGAGACCTTAGATTGGCCTGGCACAGACTTTGGGCTCTTCCACCCACAGCTGCTCTCCTATTATCTTGATTCGAGGATCTACAGGGTATTGGTCTAGGAGTTGTTTTGGGTACGCGTCCAAGGCGATCTGCATGTCTGTCGAATTTTGTATCAGCCACTCTCGTAGCTCTGCTTTCAAGGGTATACTGAGAAATACAGCTTCATGTCCTGATATTTCTATAACTCTGGTGCGTGTTTTTCGAATAAGAGCTGAGAGCATCTCTGTGTGTGACCACAAACTTTTTGGTGGTGACAGACTGATGAACACCCATTCTAAGATCAAAATTTGTTCTTCAGGACAGGTAGCTCATGCATGTTTGACTGGTTATTCTTGCATCTTTGGAGTCTTGGATGTCTTGGCAATCTCGGTGGTCAACACAGTTGGGCTCTCTCCCCTTTTTCTTTTTGCCAAGATGGCCATTGGCAAATAATTCCAAAGGGGGTGACGGTTTGGTTGAAAATGAGCGCGCCTAGTGGAACTTCAGGCAGGCAGCGTTCAGCAAAAGAGGTTTGCAACATTTCTCCTAGTCGCACTAGGCAGTTTTGTTGGTCTTGGGTTAGCGTAATTGTAGCAGCTGGATTAGTGCCTCGCAATAGTGGCAATAATGGGAGTATGTCTTCATTTCGGAGGCCAATGAGATTGCGTACCCACTGTAGATCACTGAGTAGGGTTTGAGAATCATGCACAGTTTTTAGCTCGGAATGTAGGGATAGTTTTTGAGGTCTGATTTGTGTGGTAGTGACAGTCCATCCAAGGTACTTCCATGGGGCAGACATTTGAACTTTTTCAGGAGCAACGACTAAACCCTTCGTTTTTAACAAGGCAGTGATTCGTTGCAGGTCTGTTGCAGCGAATGGTTGCTGTTGGCACAGAAGAATGTCATCCATGTAGTGGTAAACAAGGGCAGAGTTAAAGACTGCATGAATAGGTTTTAGGGCCCATTGGACATATAGTTGGCACATAGTGGGTAAATTTTTCATACCTTGAGGCAGTACTGTCCACTCGAACCTTTGGGCTGGTTCGCTCTTATTTATGGCTGGTAAGGTAAACACAAACGAACTGTGTCTTCTGGCTTCAGGGGGATTGTGAAAAAGCAATCTTTCAGGTCGATAACGAGTACATGCCATTGTTGTGGGAGCATAGTTGGGGTGGGCATTCCTGGCTGCAAAGCTCCCATGGCCCACATTTGATCGTTTACTGCTCGGAGGTCATGCAGTAGTCTCCATTTGCCTGATTTTTTCGGAATGACAAAGATGGGTGTGTTCCATGGACTAACAGATGATTGAATGTGTTTTGCTTCAAGTTGTTCTTTCACAAGTTGGTGTGCAATTGTGAGCCGCTCTTTGGACAAGGGCCACTGCTCAACCCACACAGGTTTTTCTGTTTTCCATGATATTTTTGGGGTCGGCGGCCTTTTTGCAGTGGCCTCTGCTAAAAATGTGTTGGCTGTGGTAGGTGCAACACTGCACCGAGCTGACTCATAATATCTCGCCCTACAAGTCCTTCAAGATTTCCTGGGAAGAGCATTACATAGGGACACACGGTAATTTTTTGCCCTTCTGGGAATGTGATAGATATGGGTACTGAACTTCATAATGGGTTCATGCCTCCTCCAACTCCTTGAACGGCATCTAGGGCAGGGCTTAATGGCCAGGACTTGGGCCATCTTGCTTGGCTGATGATGGTTACATCGGCTCCTGTATCAAGCATTGCTGTGATTTGCTGAGTGTGGTTATTGCAGGTGAGCTGCAAAGTGGTGAGTGGTCGTTGAGTCATTTGCTGTGCTAAACTAACTACGTGATTTCTGGTTGATCCAAAACCTCTGTTTCCTTGGTATGGTTGGCGTGGATCGCCAGGTGCTCCTAAACCACCATTCAAATTGTCAATTAACACGAGTTGAGCAATTCTGGTTCCTTTGGATATGGTGAGTGGAGGGGTTAAGGTGTATGCACACACGAAAATTTCACCTGTATAGTCACAGTCTATGACTCCTGGCAATACTATGAGCCCTGCAAGCCCTGAAGAAGATCGACCTATGATGAGAGCTCCAAGAAATCCATTTTGGGTTGCTGTTTGTCCCAACATTCCTGTTGGTATTTTTTGGACTTTGTTGTCTAATAATGTGATATCTATTGTTGTTGCCAAATCGATTCCCAAGCTTCCTTGGGTTGCTGGAAGAGGAAGTCTGGCTGAGTGATGGGAGCTGCCATTTGTGTCACAGCGTGGTGTCCCTTCGCGCTCTTGTTCTCGTTTTTTGTCACTCAGCAGGTACTGGTAGCATGTGTATCTCTTTGGCATCGGTCACACCAAACAATAGCTGTGCATGTCTTGCGGTAATGTCCAGGTTTTCCACACTTAAAACAGGTTGCAAGCTTTGTTGGTGTCTTCTGAGAGCTTCCCAGTTTGGTAACTGCGGCTGCTAGTAATTGCGTGGTGGGCTTAATGGCTTCGGCCACTGCATTGGCCATGTATTGATTTTGCTTCAGCACTGCTGCTCTGCTGGCCAGTTCGAGCATCTGATGCACTTCCGCTCCTTTGGGTAAGGTGGCAAGTAGTTGCTTTGTAGGTGAATTGGCGTTTTCAAATGCTAAGAGTTTAAACATCTGCTAAGAGTTTAAACATCCGCTGCTTGGAGTCTTCAGAGAGGTCAGTTTGATCTTCTAATGCTTTAAACAATCGATCGATAAAGTGGGAGTATGGCTCGGTGATACCTTGTTTTACTGCGGTGAAGCTGGGTTCTGGCTTTGCATCAGATACAGCCATAAATGCCAACCGCGCTAGCTGAGCTGACAAATGGCGTACTTTGGGGGGATACTGTAGCTGTACAAGCATATGTTCATAAGTGCCATCTCCTGTGAGCATCATTGAATTAATTCCAAACAGAGGATCTCCTTGGTTTTGCGGCCGTGCTGCTTCTTGCTCGGCTAGCCGCTGCCACTCACGTGACCATGTTATATATTGCGATGGAGTCAATAGCAGACGCGCTAGGTTTTTACAATCTGTGGGAGAATTGATATCAGCTGTGAGAAGCCAATTTATGCCTATTCGGGCTTGTTCAGATTTAATTCCAAAGTCAATGGCTGCTTTTTTAACTGATTGCAAGACTTTCCAATCATGTTGTTCATATCTGGGGCCTTGTGGATCATACAATATAGGGCAGGCTATTGTGGCAGCTGAATATCATTCTCCTTCTATTATGGCATCGCGAATGACTCCATTCCATCTCCGCCCCAGACGCGAAGAATTTGGAGTCGTGCAGTACGGGGAGGTAATGACTGGTACTGCACTTCGCTGGGAGCAGAGGCTTGGGAGGCGGGAGGCTGAAAAGCCATTTGTTGCAATTGGGCTGCAGTCTTAGCTGTTTCTACATGCTGCGGCATTTGTTGTGATCGCAGCGGCAGTGGCTGCATTGGCTGCGGTGTCTGCTGTGATCACTGAGGCAGTGGCTGTATCTGCTGTGGTATCTGCTGTAGTATCTGCTGTGGCTGTGAGGGGCTAGTTGCTGGCTGTACTATTTCTTGGATGGCAGTGCTCACTTGTCATTCTAATTGCTTCATTGCTTGTTTGAATTGAGGTTTTAGCTCTTCTATATTGTTTTCAAGTTGCTTTTGGTTTTCGGCGGCTGTGTTTTGCTAATGCTGTTGGTTAGCTCTGGTTCGCTGTCGAAGCTGTCACTCACTTCGTCATCTTCAGGGAGGGACTGCATTTCAGGCGCTATTGCTGCAGGTGGGGCGGAGAAGGGAGGCGTGGACGGCTCGCAGCACCGCCCACCGGGGGTACCTTCTGCGATTTCCACTTTCTCTGCCAGTTGACAGGAAACTGGGGTTGGAGTAACTTCCGCTTTTGCTCCCGGATCACGGTGCGTGGCAGGAGCGGCTTTTTCAGCAGGGTCTTTCAGATTGGGATTCTCATATTTTTTGAGGAGTTCAGAGACAGTTGAACACAATTCTGCCTTTTGCCCTTTTATCGCTTTTGACTCACTAAACAAACTCTTCATCTCTTTTGCGGATTATTTGCATGGCGGCAGCAGTGGCGGCAGCGGGTTCAGGGCGGGCTCGGTCGCGGCCACACTGTTTGCCGCAGGGAGACTGCGGATGCTGAGAGCGCCTGGATCGCCGTGGCAGCTATGTTTGATTCCACTTTCATAGTTTTTAAGGTATTAAATACTGACCGCCAGGTCGTTGCTAGAGCTGCAATTTCTTTGTTTCCTTTGTTTTGTATCATTTGGTCAAAGAGCATCCCGCCCACCTCTTGCTACTCCGATACGGCAAATAGCAGAGGGGGTGTATTTAGAAAATTGTTCTTTCTAGCATAGGAAATAAGTTTATCTAGTTCTTTATCCTTTACTGCCTCGTCTCGCCTGGCGAGAATGTTGAGGAGTAATTGCTGAGCTGCTGAAAGCTCTATGTCCATGCTCGCGGTGCGGAGTGAGGGCGCGACCCTCCTCACCTTGACCGTGACTTCCCGTCTCCAGCTGGCATCTCCGCTTGTGCGACCCCCCTGCTCTCACCGCTCAACCGATACGATCTTCTAGCGGCGTCGCAATTTCCGTGCTTGGAGCACCATACTCGTAGTATTGTCCCTGTTTGCAGGGCGCCAGAATTTGGGGGTCGCCCGTACTATTACAACTTTTCCTCTCAGAGGTAACGGGTGTAATGTCATTTATTTTCAGGAAGCAAGCATTATTATAGATACAAGCGCTATTCAAGCGATACACTGGCACATATAATTGGATAAAAGTTCAAGTTCACGCGCCTAATCTACTTTGCTAATTGGCTGAGGCTTTTTGATCACGCTTCTTCTAGCATTAGCTAAGTCTCTGTCCATGTAACTTCTTTATCTTGTTTAATATTCTTTTATGATGCTCACATTTTTGGCTTTTTACATTCCGTTATCTCCTGGGAAAGAGACTTCAGAGTCGTTCTCACAGGTTGAATTAAGCTTAAGAAACATATTCATATGGCCATATTCTGCGAGCCAAGCTCCAACAGGTAGGTCCCCTCGGTTTCCTTTAGGAGCAGATACAGGGGTTTCACAATCAACCCATAACAAGGGATCCACAACCTACATCATCCTGTCATGCCCAGAAAAGTTTTCAGTTCTTTGATTGTAGTTGGCCGGGGCATTTGACAGATTGCCTCCTTCCTGTTGTTTCCCAAGGCTCTCTCTCCTCCTGCCAATTCATATCCCAGATATGTAACTTTCTGGAGGACCAACTAAGCCTTCTCAGGAGAGACCCTATATCCACTTAGTCCCAGAAAATTTAAAAGACTTACAGTCCAATTCTTGCAGACTTCACGAGTCCTTGTTGCTATTAGTAGGTCATCAACATACTGCAGAAGTGTACCTTCCCCAAGGGGCGGTGTCCAGCTTTCCAGTTCTTTAGCTAATTGATCTCCAAATATCGTGGGGCTATTTTTGAATCCTTGTGGCAATACAGTCCATGTAAGTTGGCTTTTCTCCCTGTTTTGGTGTTTTCCCATTCAAAGGCAAAAATTTCCTGACTGCTTTCAGCTAATGGCAGACAAAAGAAAGCATCTTTTAAATCTAAAACTGAAAACCACACCCAGTCACATTGCAATTTTGTAAGCAAGGTATAAGGGTTAGACACTACAGGATGTAGTGGCTTTGTTATTGCATTTATTGCCCTCAGGTCCTGTACTGTCGCTGTTGAGCCGCTAGCGAGAGAAAAGGACCCAGGTTCTCAGTGAGGCAAGAAAGAGAAAGGCGTTTATTATTTTGATTTCTATATATATAGACTTTTCAGAGGTCACCCAGATTGGTCAGCCAGAAACCTCCCCCTAGGCTTAATTGGCCAGGCCTGAACTGTCCAAATCTCGACACACTGTTTGAAAAACATCCAAACTTTATCTTTGTTTATAAAACACAGCAGGAATGTTCTCACGAGAAAGACCTGTGCTAGCCACAGCTCCCCTTTTTGTTTAAGAACAGAAGGCATTGCTTGTGGGCCCCAGTGGATCAGCATGAAGGATCTGTTTGGTAATGGCCAGTTACCAAACAGAGCCTGGTCAAAACTCAAGAAGGGGTCTGTCCGGAGGTGGCCAGCCACCGAACAGAGCCCAAACCAGATGCTGATTAAGGTGGTCAAAGAGGCCCCTTGCAATACCCTAGATAGAGTATATATAAAAACTAAATCTACATATAAATCTGTAATTCAACAAAACATGCTTTCAAAGTCCTTGCTTTCTGACTCCATAAATGAGTTTCAGTCTCTGCTTGTGGATGGACCGGCTTCTTGGTCATCATCAGAAGGATCACTCAGTTGGTGTTCGGCATCCTGGTTGTCATTTTGAGGTTGCTGGTTCTGTCTCGGGAGCCGCAGATCAGGGCGGACGCATTTTGCAGGCAGCCATCGTACCCCAGTATCTGTGGAGACGCAAGCATACCCTCGACCCCAAGCAATAAGCTCATGTGGGCCTTCCCAGGTGTAAGTAAGTAGGTTCCGTACCCATACCTTCACCTGGGACAAACGCAACTCGCCTGATGACTGCAATGAGAGAAAGTGGTTCAAAATCACAGGATTATTCGAATTTGGTGGCACTGTAAGGTGATTGATTGTGTACAAAGCTTTCTCCAATCGACTCTGTGGTGTTTCCCCATGCATTCCCCCTCTCTGCCTTTCCAAGACACGCTTCAGAGTACTGTGAGCATGTTCCACAATGGCTTGGCCAGTAGGAGAATGCGGAATACCGAACGTATGGTCTACACCCCACAGGCGTAAAAACTGCCGCGTCTTCTGTGAGGCGTAGGCAGGACCATTGTCGGTTTTCACAGTGGCTGGCACCCCCAGGACCGAGAAGGCTAATTTCCAATGGGCAATGGCATCGCGACCTTTTTCTCCAGTATGGGCAGTCGCCCACATAGCTGAGGAGAAAGTGTCAATAGACACATGCACATACTTGACTCGGCCAAATTCTGGAATGTGTGTCACATCCGTCTGCCACAGCTGCAAGGCCTTTAGACCTCTGGGGTTCACCCCCAGTGGCAGAGGAGCAGCGAGTCCGTGGCAGTCAGCACAAGCACTGACAATGTCACGAGCCTCAGTTGGCGTCAATTGAAACTGCTTCTGCAGGGTATGTGCATTTTGATGAAAGAAATTGTGCGATGCTTTGGCTTGTGCAATTTTGTCAGGCTGAGGTGCCACCCATGCAGGGTTGGCTAACATGTCAGCCCTGGCATTGCCTTCTGTTATAAAGCCTGGTAAATTGGTGTGGCTTCGAATGTGCAGAATATAATATGGATGCACTCGAGCCTGAATCGCCTTCCACAGGGTTCGCAATAGCGAAAACAGAGTCGCATTATTGACTTCTTTCAGAAGTGAACAATCCAAACATTTAGTTATGTCTGCTACATAAGCAGAATCAGTGACCAGATTCAAAGGCACCTGAGAGAACCGCTGAAAAGCCATGGCAACTGCTTTCAATTCAACCAGTTGAGCAGAGCCTGTCTCGTGGCCTTTCAGCACCTGCCACTCAGATCCTTCCTTCCAGGTAACAATGGCCTTTCCTGTTTTCCCAGAACCGTCCATGAAGACGGTGGGTCCATAAACTGGCACCCAGCTGTTCTTTGGCCACAACATGAGATTGACTGAACTTGCCAGCTGCAGCAATTTGTGACTGGGCAGATGATAAGCAATCTGCCCTGAGAAATTTTGCAGTGCACTTTGCAAAGGAGCGCTATTAGCAAGACTCCATTCGAAATTGTCCCGTGGTATTGGAACAACAATCGTCGCAGGATCAGCTGCCATCAATTGTAAACACCGATATCGGCATTTAATTATCAGGCAGGCTATCAATTCGAACAATGTGGGTGCTGTGTTTTTTGGCTGATGGGGCAAAAAGACCCATTCCAGGATGTGCAAAGGATCATCCCATTGTTTGTTCCACTGGCCAATGATACCCGTAGGTTGGAGGTCTGGAGCAGTAATGAAAACAGCGATATTAGTAGAGGGATCCACTCGATAAACCTGATGAGCAGAAACAGCTTGCTGCACTTCGTTCAGCACTCGTCGCGCCTCGGGAGTCAATTGTCGAGGTGAGTTTAGGTCAGAGTCCCCTTTTAAAATATCAAAAAGTGGGGAAAGTTGTGCATTGGTCAGTCCCAAATACGGATGTAACCAGTTGATGATGCCTAGCAACTTTTGGGCATCATTTAGAGTCTTAATAGTGTCTGAGAACTGCACCTCTTGATGCTGTATGGTTCGATCCAAAATTTTGACTCCCAAATATTTCCAAGGAGGCTGTTGTTGAACCTTTTCCGGAGCAACGTGCAACCCATAGGAGTGCAAGACATCGAGCAGTCGAGGCTGTAACCTCCGCAACTCATCCTGGGTGGCTGCTGCCACCAGGATATCGTCCATATAATGGACGATATCCTGGGGCAGAGTGCCTCTGGAAACTGCTCACGGATTCCGGACAAGGCCTGCGCGACATACCATTGACAGATAGTCGGGCTATTTTTCATGCCCTGAGGTAACACTTTCCATTGAAATCGCTTTACAGGCTCTGCATTGTTAATTGCAGGCACAGTAAAGGCAAACTTTGGTCTGTCATTGGGGTGCAAAGGGATTGTAAAAAAGCAATCCTTCAAATCAACGATCAAGATTTCCCACTCTGTGGGAATCATTGTGGGTGAAGGCATGCCAGGCTGTAAATTCCCCATACTTTCCATCACTGCATTGACTTTCCGGAGATCTTGCAACAGTCTCCATTTCCCCGATTTTTTCTTAATCACGAAATCTGGGGTATTCCAGGGACTGGTAGAAGGCTCAAGGTGTCCCTGTTTCAGTTGCTCCTGAACCAGCTGACAAAGGGCGACTAATTTGTTTTTCGGCAAGGGCCACTGTGGTTCCCATATTGGTGTTTTTGTCAGCCATCGTAAAGACAGCGTGGAATATGGTGCGCCCTTGCACACAGTGACCCCTATCAAAAATTTGTCGTGATCTGCACCCCCCAAGCTGCCAACACGTCCCGTCCCCAGAGGTTCACTGGAGCTGGAATGACATAAGGCCAAATGGAGGCCGTGTGTCCCTCTGGATCCTTCACCAACACAGGTCGCTTACTCAATCGACTCTGTGTTGTTCCCCCCAACCCCGCGATATTCAGTCCCACTGGGCACAAAGGCCATGTAGGAGGCCATGAAGCGGCGGAAAGGATCGTCGCATCAGCACCTGTATCGATCAAACCTCGGACTCGAACTCGATGTGGACGTGCTTTCAGCATGATGAGGGTATATGTCATCTGTGGTGACTCATTGGAGATAGATGCAGCCCAGTAGACCTGCAAAAGTCCTGGCAGTTCAGTGCCGTCACCTCCGCCAGCTTGCTGGTCTACCCTGGGAACAGAAGACTCACAAGGCAACAAGTGAGCAAGGCAAGTGTGCGCAGGAATGGTGACAGGAGGATCAGGAGTGGAAACCGTAGCATGGATTTGGCCCTCGAAACCAGCATCTATGAACTCTGGAAGAACCAGGATTCCTTGGCTAGTGGCCTCAGGCCCTGCCATGAGCAGTGCACCGGTCCCCTGATCCAGGGAACCGTCCACCTCCAAGGGAACCCTGTGGGCATCGTCAGATTCTAAGACGACTGTTGCTGTGGTGTAGGCGTTGACTCGGGCTGAGCCTTTGGTGCCTCCTCCACATTGACCGGGTAAGCCTGGGCCATCACCCTGTTCTGGGGGAACTGTTGTGATGGGGGGCAAATCCCCCTTTTTGCACCCCTCTTCACGTTTCCCGACAGGAACCATCTACATGGTACTGTGACCTGCACACTTCAGTAGTCTGAAGTGTGACCTGGCCTACCACACCTCTTACATTGAGGAGTCTCGGTCCCTGAATTTCCCTTCTTCCCGGAATTATCTTTCTGTTTAGATTTGACCCATTTCCGTTTGTTCCCAGATTTGGGCTGTTTTTTATCCTGATCAGTGGGTCCCTGATCTGAGGACAAAAACGCAGCCAAGGCGACTTTTCCCTGATTTTCTGACTGCACCCTGGTGCAAGCTCGCATCATCTCCTGCACAGAAGGATCCCCCAGTAGGGCATTGATGATCCTTCTACACTCGTCATTGGCATTGTCTCTTGCCAAATGTTTCATCAGGATCTGTCTCGTGGATGAATCATCAACCTGCTTTTCCAAAGCTGCTGCCAGCTTTTCAAGAAATGACATGTAAAGTTCAGATTGCCCCTGCCGTATCTGTGTATACCGTGTTTGCGGGGCAACTATCTCAATAGTTTTCAAAATGGCTCCCATACCGAGCTGTTGGGCTTGCTCCAGGATCCGAGGATCCCAGGCAGCCTGAACGTTGGGGTTAGTATAAGGTCCCTTACCCATGAGGACCTCAGCCCCAATCAAGCGCCTAGGATCCTCAGCAGGCAAGGACGCATTCTTCCTCACCTGTTCCTCAACCATCGCTTTCCAATTGTCCTCAAAGGCGCTGTACTGCATGGGGTGAAACAGCACCTGAGCGAGGTACATAATATCAAAAGGAGCAAGCAAATCACTATTTATCACTCTAAGAAGTTGCATCACCACAGGAGAAGACAAACCAAATGTCGCCACTTTGGTTGCCAAATCGTTTGTGACGCGCCATGCGATGGTGGAGTGGCTGTTCCTCGTGTCCATGGCATCTGGGCCAGGCACATACACAGGAAAAGCCTGAACGTCCCCTTGCAGGAAGCCACCACCATCCGAACCTGCCACAGCAGATTCGCACCCCTCCCTCTTTGGGCAACCCAATCTTCCCTACAAGTTCCCAGTCCCCTGCCTCCAGCGCACCCTGCTTGACTGTCTCCCAGAACTGCATGGAGTCACGCGGGCGAAAAATCCCCACGCCACTGCGGCGTCTCCAAGGATTAGCCAGGACCCAATGCCCCTTCTTTTTCATCTCCCACGCGAGCCTCCGCCCAGGAGGAAGAATGCCGTCCTCATCACTGTCTGAGTCGTCCGAGCAGGGCTTGCAACCAGCACTCCCCATCACAAAGGACGGAGACTGGCCGGAGGCAGCGCCCGCGCTAAGAAACTGCACGGCGACTGGGATGGGGGAGGGGCAGGAAGACGGCGGTGACACCAGCGCGCCGCCAGGCGCGCTTGCCAAGCCCCCCGGCACAGCGCCAGCACGCTGCGCCAGGGATTCACTCACCACAGAACCCTGCAGAGGAACCGGCACCTGCCCTGGGCCAAAGCGTCCCCGCGCCGCTGGCACCATGCCGGCCACCGGGCCGCCAGGAAGTCCAGACCCCATCCGGGGACCCGGGGGATGGACTCCCGGGCCAGCCCCACACGGACCGTGGGGCCTGCAGGAACAGACCTCCATCCGCTGCCGAATCTCAGCCACCTCGGCCAGTAAATCATGGAAAAACGAAAGCGGAGGAAAACCGCCGCGCCCGGCACGGACGCCACGCCCGCCAAGCCGCAGGGAAGCCGGGTTGGCCCGGCACCCACGGGAACGCCAGTCAAAGCCCCCGCAGCGGAAGCACCGCCCGCCGGCGACTTCCCTTCCGGCCCCACGACCGCCCCGGGAAGCGACCCTGACTGCTGGGCCCCGGCCGCAGCCAGCGGCTGAGCCGGCGCCAGCTCACACAGCCCCGACGCCACAGGACCGGCGCACCCGGGACCGCAGCCTGGGGCTGCGCCGCCGCCGCGCCCGCCGGGCTCGGCAAAAGCGGCCTCTCCCGAGCCAGGCGCTCGGGAAACCACCAGCAGATCCGGAACCGGAACCTCCGCAGCCGCAAGCGGCCGGTAGGCAGCCAGAGCGAGAAGCTGCGACTCCCGGTTCTCCGCAGCACACCCCACCCCCACCCCGCCAGCCCCCGCCGCGCATCCCGGCTGCCCACGGGGGAGGGGCAGCCCGGCGCCATTCCGCAGGGGAGGGGGGGTTCTGAGGCTGCGCACTCCGCGGCGGCAAAGGCGGGGGGGACCTGCGCGGCGGCCGTGTCAGAGCCGACCCGTGGTCCCCCATTCCTCAACAACCCGGCTAGCTGCTCTGTCGGGTGGACATAAGTGCGCTTAGGTAGATCAGCTGGAGAAACATACTGAGGCCTCGCGGCTGCATCCTCCACCAGGGACGGGACGTCAGAATCCGTCTGGGTCGGCGCGTCCTTCACGCTCCGCCCCACGGCCGAGAGCAGGGGTCCCACGTCTGTACAAGCCCAGAGCCGTGAATCATAGAACGCCTGCCCTTCCAAAGCGTCCCAAATGTCTCTCCAAACCCCATGGAAGCGGATCGTAGAGCCGTCTCCCCGCAGCCACTCCATGGCCAGAGCACGGCCAACCACGAACCAAAACTCACAGTCCAGCGCCACATCCCAAACGGCCCGGGACACGTGGCCCGCGACCCATTCCAACAAGGCCCGAGTGACCCGCGGCGACCGATCGGACACGGGGCCATCCTCAGAGACCTCCAGAAAAGCCCGCAAGAGCCCATCCGCAGGAACGGGGAGGTCCATGTCCGAATCAGAATCAGCCATGCCTCAGGGCAGGCAGAGGGGGGGAGTCGGGCCCGGGGGCAAGACTGCCGCGTACCTGCAACTGCGCGCAGCACACGTCGGTGGTCACCAGATGTCGCTGTTGAGCCGCTAGCTGAGAGAAAAAACCCAGGTTCTCAGGCAAGAAAAGAGAAAAGTGCATTTATTATTTTGGTTTCCATATATATAGAGTTTTCAGAGGTCACCCAGATTGGTCAGTCAGAAACCTCCCCCTAGGCCTAATTGGCCAGGCCTGAACTGCCCTAATCTCGAGACGCTGTTTGCAAAACATCCAAACTTTATCTTTGTTTATGAAATGTAGCAAAAGTGTTCTCACGAGAAAGACCTGTGCTAGCCACACTGTACTAATCTGTAACTTCCGTTTGGCTTTTGCACTGGTAGAATTGGGGTATTGTAGGCAGACCTACATTCTCTCAGCAACCCTTGATCAATAAATTTAGCAATTATTGGTTCTATTCCTACCCGTGCTTCATGCCTTAGTGGATATTGTTTTACTGATACTGGCTGCACTCCTTCCAGCAGTTCAATAACCACTGGGGAAGCCTGTTTTGATCTTCCTGGAATTTTGACATCCCATACCAAGGGGAACACTTGATCTGTTATTTCACTATCTATAGGTATTTCTTCTTTTTCAGGGATATTTGCTAGGCTTAAAGCCATAATTAATTTTTCCTCAGGGACCTGTAGTCTCATTCCTTGTTCTGTGAATTCTATTTTTGCTTTTAACCAGGTTAGTAGATCTCTGCCTAATAGGGGTTTTGGTGAATTTGGAAGATATAAAAATTGGTGTATTCCCATCTTCTTGCCTAATGTAAATTTTAAAGGCCTCAAAAAGAAGGCATTTTCAGTTTTCCCCATGGCCCCAATAACTTGGACATGATCACTGCTTATAGGACTCAAAGTTTGATTCAGGACTGAGAATGTGGCTCCAGTATCCACCAAAAACTCCACCTCCCATTCCCCTAGCTTAATTTTAACCAACGGGTCTGCTAGAGAAGGACCTGCCGGTCCCCATCATTCTGTATGCAGCTGTGCTACAGTCACTGGTTCTGGAGGCGCTGATGATTGAGTCTTCACAATCGCGGCACGGTTAGGACAATTCCGCTTCCAATGCCTGAACCCACCGCAGCACAGGCACTGGTCATGGCCTGGGCATTGCCGTCTTTGCCCCCTAGGTGGGGGCCTTCTCCCGCCCCTGGTGGCGCTCAGTTCCTCAGCCTGTGCCACTGCCACCATGACGGCCTGTTTTCTGTTCTTATATACTTCCCATGCTTCTGCTAAGAGTTTTTCTAAGTCCTGGCTATCTGGTCCCTTAGTCTTTTGCAACTTTCTGCGTATATCTGGTGCTGACTGACCCATCAACAAAGATATTAACTGTTGTTGCCCGGCTTCAGAGGCTGGGTCCAGTGTAGTGTGTTTTCTCATATTATTTCTCAGTCTTTCTATAAATGAGCCTGGGGACTCAGTGGTTTCCTGGTGAATATTGAATAATAAGGACTAATTGATGGTTTTAGGAATGGCATTTAGCAGTCCCCAATGTACTAATTTCCCGTATCTAACCAAAAATGGATACATTTGTGTATCGTTCGCATCCCACTGTGGATTTGAAGTAGGAAAGATGTTATCTACATTCCCATGTAATATTCCAGTAGCTATCTGTCCCTGCACATGTGTTCTTGCTGCAGATACTACTGCTGCCTTTTCTGTTTCAGTTAATTCTGATAGCATTAAATCTATGTCCTCCCAATCAATATCTTGATTTCTAACAATTAATTCAAACCTCTTTGCTACCTTTTCAGGGTCTTCTCTATACAGTCTGGCTGCCTCCCTCCAGGTATCTAAATCCAAAGCTGTAAATGGTGTTTTAACTTTTGTTAGTCCCCCGTCTGGCCCTACCACTTGTCTGAGTGGTGCTATCAGCTTCTCTTTTACAAGGGCCTTGCTTCTAGTTCTGGATGATATTCCTGAGCTAGCTTCACTTGTCCCTTCATCCTCATTATCCTCCAGGGATGTTGAGGACCTGGGGGACGTTGCCCCTGATGTTAGGGTGTCACCATTGCAGTCCATCAACTCCTGGGTTTCTAAGGGATCCTGGTCTCTCTCAGCTTTGAACTTTAAACGCCTTTGCCCAATGCTGCAAGAAGAGCAGCACCTTATCATGCGGCTTTTCCCTTTTGCCTCTTTTTCCAATACAAGGACCACTGAGTCCTGAGGTGCTCAATTAATACCACATTGTTTCTGCCATTCTGGTTTACATCTTAAAGTGAAAAAACAATCAGCATAAGAGGTCTCATCCCATTTGTTTTCCCTCCTTAAAAATAACATTAGTTGTAGTAGGGTGTTATAGTTTAGAGTCTCATTTTCTGGCCACTTTTCACCATCATCTAGTTTGTACAGTGGCCACCACTGGTTGCAATATTTAATTAGGGTGCTCTTTTTCATAGTCCTGGGGATTCCTAGTTGTTTCCAATGTGCTGACACACATCCCAATGGACTTTTTTTGGGTTATTTCCTTGTTTTCTGATGATCCCATTGCCTCCTTTTGTCTATTCTCCCTCTCTTCTTCCTTCCACACACACTTTCCTGCACGTCTCCTCTGACTTTTCCTCTCAAAACCCCTCAGATCCGGGGAACCAACCACAAAGTCATGCTACTGTCTGCCACTTCTCCCCTTATTCTATACCCTCAGTTACAAGCACACAAAAGTCCAGTTTCCACACTAAACACAGGATTTCAAAAGGAAAATCACATGGAGCTGTATTAGAAAGGTGTAGGGGGTCTGGGTGTTCTCAATTCAGTAACTAAAATCTTTCCCCTTCAATAATACAAACTGCCCTCCTCCAGATACTCCAAACCAACGGTTTATATATTATTTATACTCATTCACTCTTTGCCAGTCACTTCGCTTTTCTCTGGCCATTTCTGTTGCCAGAGAACGGAAACGCAGATAGAGCTCCACTATTGCTTTGTGTCGGAGACACGACTCATTCATTCACACTCACACAGTAACAAAATAATGACACAGTAACACAGTAACAAAATAATGACAGACAGAACAAAAATCACAGTATGATGGTGTAGTACAGTGGGGTCCAACCCCTGGGGGTCCAACCCCTTAAAGGTACCTTTCACTATAGCGGGGTCCAACCCCGGGGATCCAACCCCTTGCCCGGGACTAATTTTGGGAGACCCAGTCTCAACCTACCCTCGGGGACTAGTACCCTGGACCTGCAGGCATTTCTGTTTTATTTTAAAAGTAGCAAATACCTTAATTTGGTGCAGATGGTCTTTGGTCTACTCCCGCCATGAGCCAAAGGACAGCTGAGCTCCCCCTGAAAATTCAGGGTCGCGACTGGGAGGTCTGCTTACCTTTGGATCCGGCAGCCGAGCAGAGTTAGGGTCCCATCTGGGGTGCCAATTTGATTCGTCCCAATCGAGCCCAGAGACACTTCAAAGACAAAGTCAGAAAAGTGGGTATTTGCTTTATTCGATGCACCGGGTGTGGGGGAATTTTCTCCTCCAAACACACACACCTCAGTACCCCCAGAGACACAGTGTTATAGGTAAAATTCATGAATATTCATTACATTCTTCAGGATAGGAGTGGTTATACAAATAATTTCTTGGAAGCCATTAATATCATTAGCATGTGCACCACGCATGCTCTGTATGTCCTGGTGGTCTTTGGAGACCCCCAAAGACTCTTCCAGGGTGAAGGTCCTAGTAGTCTTCATCACAATGCACTTTTCACCTTTCCCTCTGGAGCATGCGTGGTCCTTCATGGGATGATTCAGCGGTTTCTGTGCTGGTTTCAAATGCATGCTTGTACATCTTAGCTGATAAGCCATCAGGCCAGAGCTGTTACCTACATTCACTCCTCTCTGAGAAGCTGTAAGCTACAATTTGAATTTGAATTAGAGCTCAGCCTTCAGCCCTGGACAGGCGCTGTGCTGGTGGAAGGGGGCAAAAGCTCAAAGAAACAAGGATGGTTGAAGTGCAAATAGATTTGGGTTTTCTATTTGACCATTTCTTTCTCAATACACCCACAATTGGTTCAGTCAGGGTATGCCACTGGTGACTGGATTACTTCAGTCTAAATGAAGTCCCTGTTAAATTAGGCACCATCTGTAGCATATGGAATGAGAATCACTTGCTGTATGCAACATGAATTCTGTTTTTATTACAAAGCCAAACAGTATATATACTTTTAAGTGTGAAAAGTTTTCTCTTAGTTGTTTTCTCAGCCTTTCACAATTCCTCAATACATCTTATCAGGTTTGACAGCTTGCTTATTCTTCCCAGGGGAGAAAAGGAAGCCTGCTTATCTGCTTCAAATCCTGTGCTGATCAATACTTTTCAGCATCTGGTTTTTTGGTTTCTCATGGGATCTTCGAGGCCTCTTCCTCTGCAACTCCACAGTGAGGGTTCTCTGCCACCCTGCGCCACCAAAAAGTATAAAATCCAGTGGATTAATATACGTTTGGGCCAGGTGGGAATGCCCACATGCCTCCCCTGGGGAGGGCAAGTTTTACACTGTCCCTTGCAAGACTCTGGATCTGTTGCATCATGTACAGTGCTCTGCTGCAGGGTCTGGGGACCCCTTTGATGGGGGGGCCTTTGATGGGCCATGACACCCCCTCTTCTGTCCTTTATGTTGATGCAGCTTTTCCCGGAGTGGGGGTCCCACAGCTGAGCTGGTCTGCACAGCAGAGGATGGGTGTTAACTGCCTCTGACCAGAGGCTTTTTTACCACACACCCAAAACCTCTCCTCCACCCTCCCTTTTGTATGAGTGTCTGTGCCAGCCCGACAGCTAATAACCCTGGGGCTGTGGTCTCCACCCTGAAGGTGCTAAAATTAATCCCCCTATGAATATATTCTTCTTCCCCCAGCCCAAACCTGAGTCACTTTATCTTATCTCCATCAACGTGCAGTGCGGGGTCTCATTCAGGGTGTGGTGGTTTTCTCTGCAGCTTTTGTTATACAGTTCTGCTATTGAGAAAGGAGTGGTCAAATAGAAAACCCAAATCTATTTGCACTTCAACCATCCTTGTTTCTTTGAGCTTTTGCCCCCTTCCACCAGCACAGCGCCTGTCCAGGGCTAAAGGCTGATAACAGTTCTGGCCTTGTGGATTCCCTTAATCTTATCAAGATAAAAGGGGGCAAAAGGAATCCTTTAGCCATTGAGCACAAGAAATCGCTAATAATATTAATGACTTATGAGAAGTAATTTGTATAACCACTCCTATCCTGGAGAATGTAATGAATATTCATGAATTTTACCTATAACACTGTGTCTTTGGGGGTACTGAGGGGTGTGTGTGTTTGGCGGAGAGAATTCCCCACACATCCGGTGTACCGAATAAAGCAAATACCCACTTCTCTGACTTGGTCTATGAAGTGTCTCTGGGCTCGATTAGGGCGAATCACTATAATAGGCAAAAGTCCTTCATGAAGATGTCTGAGCCATAAACTATAACATTTCAGTCCCCGACTGCACACACAATATTTGACAGAATCTTGATTCTATTTAGGTCAAGGACTAAAATATGAAAATATTTGAATATTCTGTGTCATGCTTTGACCCCAGCCAGCAATTAAGCACAACACAGCCACTCACTTGTTACAGAATGGCTTCAAGACCACGGTCACAGATCCTTAGAGGGCTTGTGCGAGCAAAGCCAGTGTTTGCTGAAGTGGGCCATACAGGCCGCAGCAGTAAGACATGCAACGCATGCTGACAGGACAGGAGCCCAAGGACAGAGTGCCCTTGAGCTCTGGGAAAGTGCTGTGGGGAAGGTACGAGGAGGAACTTGCGATTAAGAAGAATGAGGAGGAACCCTGAAATCGTGAGAATGGAATGCAATAGAATGCAGATTGTAACCTTTGTGCTTAACCAATGAAGTAGTGACTAGTAGACATAAGTGTGAAAAACGAGTTTCACTCTCCTGTTGAAATTTAAAAGTTTAATAAAAGACAATAGGGGACAAAAACAATAAAGCAAAGAAACAACGCTGGGTGCTTGGCCCTAAGCCAAGAAGCACACCTGCCATTGAGGGAGTCGTCTTAAATACTCTTTGTATTGCATCAGCCTCATGCCTATTCATAAGCATTCATGCATATTCAAACTTTTCTCAAAACTATTTTGCATGTTCCAAGAACTGTTTTGCATGGCTCCTCCTTGGTCCCGCCTTTTTAGAGCATGCGCTTTTTTGGCTGTGGTTTCTTCCAGTCTTGGTTATCGTCTCCCAGTTTGGGCTTGGGTTTGTGGTCCTTGCATCTGGTTATGGCTGATAGTCAGGTATCAGTGGCAGGTCTTCTTTTGTGCTGTTCTTTGGGTGTTGTCCAGTCAAGCAGGTAGTGTGGTTAGTAAAGGAAAGTCTTTTAAACTACTTTTATTAGTTATTTTACTACTATATCGAAATCTAGTTCATAACAGAAATTAAAACATTGGTTATATAACTCTATCTTTATGAGGCTTGCTAGAAGAAGATGCCATTTACTAGTAAAAGAATTTACTAATCTTATAGAAAAGGGGGGACTGATTTAGGGTAAAATAGAAATTACTAAAGTAAAAGAGCTAGAAGCTGGATAATAGTAATAATAATATTTTTAAACTGATTTAGAGAGCCAGAGATTGGGTAATGATTTAATAATTTACTAAGATATGCCAGCTGCGATCCATTTATTATTCTCTTAATGAATTTGTGTCTACCTGGTATCGAGGAGGATGGAGAGAAGAGAGCCAAATAATTGAGAGAAACCACTGAGTGTAACCGAGCATCCCGCCCTTGGACCCCAGGACTGGTACGAGTTGGTTCTCAGGCTTGGACTAGGACCAAGGACCAAGGGAGCATGCGCAAGGGAACAGGGTGAACAGTTCATCGTGATGAAGAGGATGGAGCCTGTCATAATTAATCATTGGGACCCTTGCCCACAATTAATCTGAAGACACTGCGCTTGCGCGGGCATATTTAAATGAACTTTGAACTCATTATAATATGAAGCGGGGATAGGTATTGAATATGTATAGGGGCTTTGTCTAACTTTATGCATATGTAATCTGTAACCTAATATAAACTTTGTGAAGTGCCGCTGAGTGTGTGCATGTCTTTGGAGGGGCTACCCCCCATGCACCCCAGCTGGAATAAACACATACCTACTTCATAACTATCTGAGTTGTGGAGTCAATTCCGTGCTTCACCTACTTCTATAAAAAGAATAAAACCATACACACAATGAATATCTATGAAAAGCCAACACTATATTGTTATGTATTTATCACATAAACTAAGTAGTAATCTTTTTGGGGGAGGTAATTTTAATAAGGGGGCAATTACTTCATTTGTTAGACTTCTTATTGGAGACTTTTAGATAGGTATTCTAATCTAGGCTGTCCATAAATTGTATACGGGGGATATCGTCGGGGCTTGTTCGTCGGTGAGCATCTGGGATCCTATTAAACCAAGGTAAAATCCTTTTCCTATGCTGTGTGTCTGCATCTAAAATTTTTTACTAGCGATTTAAGGCATCACCATCTGTGGAAATTTTTTTCCAGGATCTTGGGGCAGGGGTGGCTCCCAAACTGCCGGGACAATGCCGCGAGAGGGGAGGGAGGCCACGTCCCCCGTGACGGAAAGGGGGGAACAACCGCACTGAGAGAGGCCAGAATGGCTCCTGCCGTTGCCCTGTTAACGGCCGGGAGATGGGGCGGGGGAGCAGTCCCAGGCCCCAGCCCGGGACCGGGGCCGCCGTCGTGCCACTTTGCCCCTGCTCCGGGCAGAGGAGGCCGGGAGTCCGGGTCCTAAAGGCAGGGATGGGTTTCCCATGGACGGTGCCACTTCTGCGGCTGCGGGGGCAAGGGCAAAGGCGGAGTTGAGTCGCTCAGGAAAGATGACGTCACATTTGTAGGCAGGAACGGTTTCCATAGTGACGAGTTTTGTTTTTGATAGACACGGAAGTGACTCTGAGTGGCTGCACAGGGCGAACACGAGCGGAGTTGTTGGGCTGGGGGTGTCCCCGGGTGGGTGTATCTCCTGCCCTGCCATGCGGGTCTCTGGGAATGGGGCTACTCTAGCTGCCCCTGATCCTCTTTGCTACCCAACAAGGAAACATCAGGTTCAAACAGGGAGAAGAAGCCACATTTCAGGCTCCCTTAGAACAGGCTATAATCAAACAGTCCTGTTTCAATAAACACCTTAGAAAAGAAACTGAATCAAGGTACTGTAAGAGCTATTAGTGCCACGGGGGTAAGGGACATGAGACCTTTCTTTCAGCCTTTGAAATATGAATTAGGAAAACTGTCATGGGTTTTCGACAGGACATTGTCAGGAGGACGCACGAAAAGAGGGCAACCAGGCTCCAAGCTTAAAGTTGCAAAAAGTGTTTTAATTACCTAACAGAGTTGGAGGATAAATGCAGGCAAAAATAAACTTTTCATACAGTTTTGGTTCACTTCCCCCTCCCTCTTATGAACCTATAGTATTCACCCCCTTTCCTCCTTTACAGTCAACAAGCCGGGTGGTGGGGGGGCAGGGTGTGGGGTCTCTTTTCAGTCCACAGAGCAGATTCTCAAATTTACTCATCACCACAATTCTTCTACTACAAATACTCTTTATGTCTACTTATTTCTCTCTCTCTCCAGACAGTTTTTCTTTCTGCTCTCACCCCCACCCTCTTAAGAAGCAGTCTCTGCACTCACCCCCCCCCTTCCCTCTTTCCAAACCAGCAACACAGACAGGGGGCAGGTTGAGGGGTCCTCTGGTCAGTCCAATCAGGAAAAGAGGTTCTCTACTTAGCCAGGGGTCCTTCCCACGAGAGACAGTCCTTTGAGAACTTCTTTGGCGTGGGTCCAATCTCACGAGCAACATCCCGCCCGAATTCTGCTGCAACATGAGTCTTTTTGTCCATAGGGTGCTGTGCAGACTCTCCGAAGCCGAGGCCAGGCTGCTTCCATACCAGGAGCAAGGCCTTTCTCTCCTTTGGAAGGCCTTTTGCAGTTTTAACTCTTAGATGAGACTGCCACTGGTTCACAGTCTTTTCCAGGCATCCACCTGCTCTTCTGGCATGGGCTGTGGGTGGATTTCTGCACTCCTGTGGACTCCATGGGCTGCAGGGGGACCTCCTGCCCCACCATGGCCTTCACTGAGGCTAGCAGAGGGTTTTCAGCTCCAGCACTGTGTGCCCCTCCTCCCCCACCTTCTTCACTGACCTTCGCGTCTCCATGCTGTTCTCCCTCACATATTTTCACCTCCACCTCCTCCTCCTCCAACTACAAAGAAGTGAAAGAAGTGCGTGCCTGCTTTGTTTTGAGTTTTTCTTAAATATGTTTTCACAGAGGCGTAACTAGCACCTCCAATTGGCCCACACTTGGCCGGCAGCATGTCCATCACCTTCAGAGCCATCAGAGATTGGCTCTGCTGGATTTGATGTAAAAACTTCCAGAACTTGCACTCAGGACACACAGGAGCCATCTTTGTGCCGCACCCCACCCCTCAGACACCTCCCCAGGCCTACTACAACAGCTTCTGAGGGGTCCAAATTTCTCCTAGATGTTAAAAACACTTCACTGATGTTTTGGGCCAATCAAAACCACCACAAAAACCCTGGGTGATTTATCAGTTTCTCTATTTGCCAAACTTTTCTAAGAAGAATCTGTTGGAATTTTGCAAAAGGAGGAGAATAACAGGTAGTTTAGGATGGTTTACTGTACTAAATTTAAAAAATACCTTCTTCTGCATTCCTGCAAATAAGAAAGGTCAAGGACTCTCTGCTGTTAAGTGGAAGAATCCTGGAACAGGGAAAAGGAGCCAGCTCACCAAGACAGTCGTACCTGAGGGTTTAAAGAACAGCCCTACTATATCCAGAAATCAGCTGGCAAAGGAACTGGAAAACTGGAGAAGGCTGCATCCAACTTACTGTAAGTTTGTCTGGTGAACATCAACGACATGTATCCTATGCCATGCTACTGGAACAGGGTAATGCTATTTTGAAAGCATTTGCTGACAACCCTGGTATATCTTTGTTCTCGACACTAATTGATAATGTATCTGAGTGTGACTGTTTGCAGACTGTGGAAGAGACCTATTCCAGCAGACCAGACCTGAAAGATGTGCCTCCAGAAGATCTAGACTGGGAGCTCTATGCAGACAAGAACAGCTTCATGAGAAATGGCAAACAGATGACAAGTTGTGCAGTGACAACCATGAACCAGGTAAACAAAGCAAAAGCCTTGCCATCAGATGTAACATCACAGCTGAACTGATTACATCGATGAAAGATCTAGAATTGAGCGAAGTCATCTGGAGGTAATGAGGACTCACAACTGTTCAAAATAATGGAATTAAACACACTGAACAGATCCATGCACTGCTACAGAGTATCTGGGAGTCTAGAGAAGCAGCTTTTATGCATTGCAAAGCTCATCAAAATGGGGAAACAACCCCTGAGTCAGAGAATCATTTTGCAGGTGAAATAGTAAAAGGGGCTGCAGAAAAAGGCATCTTAACAGTGGTGCCACAGAGGGGAATTAATTTGTCAAAGTTTGCCCCAAAGTATGATCAGAAAGACCATCAGTTTTCAGGCACAAAGGCTGAAACCAAAGAAAGTGAATGGACTATTACACCAGAAGGGGAGATTGTAGTCCCACCTCAGCGAGAACATGAAGGCACACATAGGGGAACAGAGAATCTTGTAAAACATCTGAAGAGGGTATGTGGTGGTTTTGATTGGCCCAAAACATCAGTAAAGTATTTTTAACATCTAGGAGAAATTTGGACCCCTCAGAAGCTGTTGTGGTAGGCCTGGGGAGGTGTCTGAGGGGTGGGGAGTGGCACAAAGATGGCTCCTGTGTGTCCTGAGTGCAAGTTCTGGAAGTTTTTACATCAAGTCCAGCAGAGCCAATCTCTGATGGCTCTGAAGGTGATGGACATGCTGCCGGCCAAGTGTGGGCCAGTTAGAGGTGCTGGTTACACCTCTGTGAAAACATATTTAAGAAAAATTCAAAACAAGGTAGGCACGCACTTCTTTGTAGTTGGAGGAGGAGGAGGTGGAGGTAAAAATATGTGAAGGGAGAACAACAACATGGAGACACCAAGGTCAGTGGAGAAGGTGGGGGAGGAGGTGCTCCAGGCGCCAGAGCTGAAAACCCTCTTCTAGCCATGATGAAGACCATGGGGGGAGCAGGAGGTTCCCCTGCAGCCCATGGAATCCACAAAAATGCAGAAATCCACCCACAGCCCATGCCAGAAGAGCAGGTGGATGCCTGGAAAAGACTGTGAACCAGTGGCAGTCTCATCTAAGAGTTAAAACTGCAAAAGGCCTTCCAAAGTAGAGAAAGGCCTTGCTCCTGGTATGGAAGCAGCCTGGCCTTGGCTTGGGAGTGTCTGCACCTTATGGACAAAGAGACTCATGTTGCAGCAGAATTCAGGCGGGATGTTGCTCGTGAGATTGGACCCATGCCAAAGAAGTTCCCAGAGGACTGTCTCTCGTGGGAGGGACCCCATGGCTAAGTAGAGAACCCCTCTCCCTGGTTGGACTGACCAGAGAAAAAACCCCTCACCCTGCCCCCTGCCCATGCTGTTGGTTTGGAAAGAGGGAAAGGGGGGGTGAGCAGAGAGACTGCTTCTTAAGAGGGAGGGGGTAAGAGCAGAGAAACTGTCTGGAGAGAGAGATAAGTAGAGATAAAGAGTATTTGTAGTAGAATTGTGGTGATGAATAGATTTATGGACCTGCTCTGTGGACTGAGAAAATACCCCACAGCCTGCCCCCCTACCTGAGCTTATTGGTTAATGTCTTGGATTGATGTTATGATAATCCTTTATCCCCTATCGTTGGCTTATATGCCCAAGAAAAAAAAAATGTGTAAAAAATGTGTGGTCCTGTCTCTTTAACTACACCCAGCCGCAGAGAGAAACGCGGGTTGTTTTGAAAACTTTTCCCCAAGCCTCGCTCCGGGAGAGGATTCCTGGCTCGGCAGAGACTGTGTGCGGGACGGCGGTCGGAGTGAACTCTGTTCCCGTTTTTTTTCTTTTTCCTCGTTTGGACCCCTTCTCTTCGATCTGCTTTGTCACCCGAAGACCCAGGAGGGCCAGAGGACAGCAGAGCTCTCCAGGGAGCTCCACCCGGCCCCGGGGGGGCGAGGAGGAGAGGGGCTGCGTCTGAGGAAAAGGACTTTTTAATCAGGTTGAATAACTCCTTTTCACCTTGGTTTTCCCCTTCCCCTGTGCCTTGCAGGGCACTCTGCCTGGTTTTGTTAAATAAATAGTTTTTTTTCCTTCACTTCCATCTAAGAGGTTCTGTTGTGGGTGGAGGAGGGGGTGTTGAAGACCCTTCGCTCTCGGAAGAGAGAGTTTTATCATTAACCCGAGACAGTTAAAAAGAGGAAAAAGGGTGAATAAAAATGGGTTCGTAAGAGGGAGGGGGTCAGTGAACAAAATAGTGTATGAAAAGTTTATTTTTGCCTTGCATTTATCCTCCAACTCTGTTAGGTAATTAAATCACTTTGCAACTTTAAGTTTGGAGCCTGTCTGCCCTCTTTTCCATGCGTCCTCCTACCAGTGTCTTATCTCATTTATTTAATGAGATTGGTGTGTGTTTTTACAGTTTTTTCCTTTCCCCTCTCCTGCATGTCTGCAGCAGGAGAGAGTCGAGGTGCCTAGCATTTAGTCAGGGTCAAACCCCGACAGGGTAGTAATAGAAAAGGAAGTGTCTGATATTGTGCAGTCTGTAACAAGCAAATGTGAAATCTGCTCTAGAAACAAGCCAAACATGAGCAAAAGAGTTGTGTTAGAAATAACAGAGGCAGGGGATTTTCCTGGAGATTATTGGCAAGTAGATTTGTGGCAGGACAACCCCCTCCCCCTTCTCTCTCTCCCTGATCGCTGGCTAGAGATGAATGGCTCAGATTAAGTTGATAGCTTAATCCTAGCTATCTAGTCCTGGCGCCTGGAAGCCAAGGTGAGACACTAAGAGAATGTGAAGAATTTTTGAGTGACCGCAAATCCACATACTCTTTTCCTATAAAAAACACCACGAAACCTCGGAAAGGTAGAAGCTTTCTACATGGACATTGGAGCGTGAAGTAAAGTCTTCTCCCCAGGGTTTGGACGCAGCCCTGTGGTTACTTCCCTGGGATTGAGTGAGGAAGCTTAATGTATTCCAGCTCCAAAATTGGATTTGGTAAGATCATTGAGTTCCTAAATTGTATTATTCCGGCTAACTTATAGGTACCTTTCTTAACTTGCATTAAGCAAGCATTTTTAAACTTGCATTTCAGCTAGCTCAAGCAAGCATTTCTTAACTTGCATTAAGCAAGCATTTCTTGCATTTTTAACTATTTTTTATAGTTCAAGCAAGCGTTTACATCATAATTGCATTTTAGCTATTATAGTGTTGCAACTATGCATTCATTATGCATCTATGTGTGTCAATCTGTTCTATGTTTGTATGTTTGTTATTTTCTGTGTCTAATAAATGGTATTTTTAGACAAATCGGCCAAATATCAAAGAATCTTGCGAACGGGACTAAGTCTTGGGGAACTAGCTATCTTAAAGTCTGTCAAACTGCAAAAACACATAAAACTCCTGTCTCCCATGCAAGACAAGATTCTGCTGAGTTACCAAGCAAAGAAGGAAACAGGTATGTATTAGTGTTAGTTGACACCTTTAGTGGATGGTCTGAGGCCTACCCCTCTTGCACTAACACAGCAAGGGAGGTGGTGGAAGTTTTACTTAATCATATAATTCCAAGGTTTGGGGTTTATTTGGGGTTGGTCCCCCAGTGATCGGGGAAGTTAGTCAAATGTTGGGAATTCTTTGGGATCTGTAAATTCCCTACTTACCCCAGACAAGTGGTAAAGCTGAATGTGTGAATGGAACCCTCAAAACAAAGATTAGTAAAATTTGTCATTAACATCCATGACATGGGTTCAGGCCTTGCCTATAGCCTTACTGAGAATGCGCATACAACCAAGGTGGAATTTGAATTCATTCAAATTTTTAATTTTTTTTTACTTTGATTTACATAAGAACAACAGGTGATATCGATAATAGCACATACAATTCTGTGTGTGTCAATTAGGAAATTGAGAGCTATCTTGTGTTGCGTGACTACACGAGACGGGCTGTGGATTTATTTTTTGTAAGGCTGGGATTGCTTTTGTAGTATGGTGTTAATTATGTTTAATAAAGGTTGAGATGTTTACAGTTGTTTTTTCAGTTTAACTATTTTGTAAGAGGGAAGGAAAGCTCTTATTGTATTATGGAAAACTGTGGGATGTTTAATGAGGGGATTAAGAGATTTTTTTTTCTATTTGGTTGTTTAATATGATCAAATATTGTTATATTTGGAACTACTGATGCCTGATGGGGTTTTTTGTCCTTTTTCTTTATACTTTTTATACCCTTTTAATATATTTTATACCCTTTTCCATTCTCTGTACCTGTTATTCCCTGTACCTTAGCCCTACATGTTTATAACCCTTGCACTCTGATGTTTAGCCCACTTCGGGACTCTCTGGGGAAGACAAAACATCCCTACTATCTCAGAACATGAGGCTCCAACCTTGGACAGAACCTCCTCTCTGGAACATGTTTTTGTAAACTAGATTGTAGCCTCATTTGGGGGGGGGGGGGGGTAATTAGAATAGGGGGACAACTACTTGATTTGTTAAGTTTCTTATTGGGGGATTTTAGATAGATATGCTAATTTGTGAGGTCCATAAAATGGTATACGCGTTGTACCCGGGGTGCTTCGTCGGCGTGGTTCCACCTTCGACGAGGGGGCACCTGGGATCCTACTAAAACCAAGGTAATACCCTTTTTCCCTATACTGCGGTGTCTGCATCTTATTTTTTACCAGCTTTTAAGGCATCGCTACAGCTTCAAGGGTACAAGTTTGACTTTTATTTACAGGCAGGATTTTTTAGGCCTTATTGTTGCATATCTAATACAACTTTGTTTCAAGTGGTAGAGCTAGTCTTTATTTTGTTAATTTCATTTTTGTTACCGTTCTTGGATTTATTATTTTTTTGAAGTTGGTTTTATGACCATATGAAGGAAGAATTACTTTTTTTGGTGGCATTTATGAGTACGTAGCGAACTATATAGTTCTTGTGTTCTATCAGGCCACTCAGGGGTATAGGAGGCAGAAGGGTTTTATTGATTTGTTTTTACTTTTTTTGTACTTTTTAAAAAATTAAAACATTAATTAATGGCTAGTTACTGCGCTTATTTAGAGGTGGTAATTGGGTAGAGATTTAGTAATTGTTTTTACTAAGAGTTTTGGATATATTTTGGACTACAGTGTTATGTAATTTGTGGGCCGAACTTTGAGTAATGGTCATTAATTGGGCAGACAACAGACAATGCAAAGAACAGTTTAAACGACATCATCTTGATTTGCATCAGTCTCTGGTTTTTTTGATGGTTTCAGGAGTAGAAGCTTTCTTTACTCTGGAGTAGTGGATCTACGGGTTTTTTTTTTTAGTAACTTTGCAGTAAGGGTGGTTAGTAAAACTTGGAATGTTTTTTTTTTTACTTAGTTTGAAAGGGGTTGCTGTTTTATTACTTGATGTAGACTCAGACTTCAGGCTGGAAGGATGAGTAGGTGTGTTCAATTTTATGGGTTTGGATAACACAACAAATTTTTGGAGTTTCTGCAAAGTGGAACTTAAAGCCATTAAGTATTTTTGTAAGTTATTTTTACTTTTTATGTGGATTTTCTCCGGGACATGTGGAACTTGATATGGTTTGCCATATAATATTTTATAGGGACTTATATTGTTGTTTGCTTTGGTTGTATACGGACTTTTAATAAGGCTATAGGCAAGGCTTGAACTCATGTCATAGAGGTATTTTTACAGATTTTACTAATTTGGGTTTTGAGGGTTTCATTTATATGTTTAATTTTGCTGCTTGCTTGGGGCCTGTATGGTGTATGCAGTTCCCAAGTAAGTCTCAGAATCTTGCTAATTTCTTTGACTAGTGTTGCAACAAAATGTGGTTTTTTATCTGATGACATTTTTAAAAGAACTTTAAACCTTGGGATTATGCGGTTGAGCAAAGCTTTTACTACATTTTTTCCTGCTTTGGTGTGACAGGGGTAAGCTTTAGGCCATTTACTAAAAGTATTAACTAATACTAGTACATATTTGTATTTTTTTCATGGTATTTTAGCAAAATTTATTTGCTAATAATTTCCCGGGAGATTTTTTGGTTTTGTTACTTTTAACACAATTCTTTTGCTTGTTTCAGGGTTGTTTTTGGAACAGGTTTTACTCTTGCTTGTTATAGGTTGTATAATATTTTTTTTATTATTACTACTTTTTTTAGATGTTATAAAAGTTTTTTTGTTTTCCAGTGGGTACTTGTATGCTTTTTTTGTGCTATTTTTTGAAGGAACAGGGATGGGACTATAACTTGTTTTACAGGGGTAATAGTCCACTTACTTTCTTTAATTTCAGCTTTAAGAAGCTTAATTTATTTGTGATTTTTCTGATTGTATTTTGGGGTAAACTCTGTTAAATGTATTTCTTTTTGTGGCACTACTGCAAGTATGCCTTTTTGGTAACTTTTTTGCCGCTTTGTCAGCAAAGCGATTTCTTTATTTGGGGGTTGTTGGGTTTTTTTTAATGATTACTGCAATGTATGACAGCTACTTTTTAAGGCTTTTAAATGCTCTGCAGGAGTGTAAGGATTTGTTTTGTATGCCTAATTTAATTACTTTGAGCAGTCAGCAGGCTACATTTTTTTTAAATAGTTCTTTGGGCATGAATAACACTAAAGGCATATTTGGAATTAGTTTATGTGAAAAACGAGGTCCACTCTCCTCTTAGGATTAAAAGGTTTAATAAAAGACAATAGAGGATAGATAAAAGCAAAAGGTCAGCACTGGGTGCTTTGGCATTCAGCCAAAAAAGCACACCTGGTATGGACAGAGACACCCTTTACATACCCTTCAGCCTAATGCATATTCATAAACAATTATGCATATTCATACTTCTCTCCAAACTAGTTTGCATGTTCTGGCAACTGCTTAGCCTAGCTCCACCTTGGATCCGCCTCCTCGGAGCATGCGCAGTCCTCTTTAATTGATTCTGTTATCACTCCCAGATTGTGGTTTCTGCAGACGACAAGTGCTGATAGTTGGAATGTCAGTGGCAGGGTCCATTCGTTGGATGTCATCCAGTTCAAGCAGGCAGTTCAAGCATTCTAACAAAACTATAACAGCTATTTCACTACTACGTCTAAGCTCAGCTAGCACCAGAAAGAAAGACATTAGTCATCATTACACAGCAACTTCTCACAGCAAGGCTACCTTTGTAAGAAGAGAATTACAATCATAAACATAGTATCCATTGTAATATTTGTGAAAAGCCAAGATTTTGATATCTATTTATCACAGTTTATATGTTCATTTTTTTTCTTTGCTTAGTTTTAGAGTTCTTGTCAGCACAATTGGTTTAGCTTTTTGTGATGATATATTTGAAGGCAAGGCTGTTTCAATTATTTTATCTGTGGTGGTTACTGCATAGCTCGTTATTTGCTTACTATTTTTCATGAAGCTGCTTTCATCGGTATGCAGTTTTCAATCTGGATTTTTCAGAGGCACGTTTTTCAGGTCTGGTTTACCAGAATAGGTTTTTTTTATTGTTTGCAA
This sequence comes from Entomyzon cyanotis, assembly GCA_024500445.1. Taxonomy (NCBI): domain Eukaryota; kingdom Metazoa; phylum Chordata; class Aves; order Passeriformes; family Meliphagidae; genus Entomyzon; species Entomyzon cyanotis. The sequence goes on from JAKEPQ010000750.1 coordinate 62,061, forward strand.
ACAGTTATGCTTAGGCATGTTATTAAGTAATGTGGATGACAAAAACATTGCAAGGTTTACAACAGAAGTTCTTTTTAGAATATTATTATTTTGTTCTAACAGCACAGATTGGTATCTAAGCATTTTGCTAGGGTGATATTCAGTGATTTTTTTTTGTTTTAGCACAGATATCACTGTATGGGGTACATACACGACAATGTGCTGCCCAAAGGTGAATTTACGGGTTTCTTCTATTAGGATGACAGTTGCTGCCACAGCTTTCAAACACTCAGGCCACCCTTGACTAAGTTGTCTAGCTGTTTAGAAAAATAGGCCACAGCTTTTTGCTGGTTTCTAAGGTGCTGTGCAATACTTTTAGAGCAACATTCAGTCGCTCGTATGTAAAAAGTTTAAAAGGCTTAGTTAAGTCTGGCAGCCCCAGAGCTGGGGCTGACATCAAGGAATGTTTTAGCTGTTTAAATGCAGCTTTTGTAGTTTTAGTTTACATGATGGTTTCTTTTTTCGGCTGTTTTAAGGGCTTCATACAGAGGTTTTACTAGTAGTTTACAGTTTGATATTTATAAGAGACACTAAGTTACTATTTCTAGGAAGGCTTGCATTTCTCTCACAATGTGGGGCTCTGGAAGACAGCAGATAGCTTCTTTTCATTTTTTGCTTAGTTGTCGATGTCCACAGAAAATTTTTAGTTTTAAGTAAACTACTGTTTTTATGGCAATTTGTGCCTTTTTTGAGATTTGATACTCTCTTAAACCCAGATAATTCAAAAGACTTACAGTGAGCTGGATGCAGTTATTTCGCCTTTTGGCTGCAATTGAGATATCATTAACATATGGAAAAATTGCTCTTTTTGATTTTTGGGGTTTTTTTGGTTTTTTTTTTTTTTTTAGTTTTTTCCCAGCTGTTCTTGAATCTCTGAGGTAAAACTGTACAGGTGAGTGTCACTGTTGAACTGGTAACGGAGCAAAACTCAGTTAACAGCACACAAAGTTCAAGCTAAGAAGAGAGAGTTTATTATAAAAAAGCTGACTTTTATAATGCAGAGAAATCCATTTGGATTGGCCAGCGGTCACCCACCCCTCAGGGTGATTGGCCGAGGTGTCTCAACACCCATTCCAAAACATTCTCTGTTCCCATAGTGTTTATATTATGTTTTCCTTATACCTAACGAGAAAAGGGAAAGTTTCCCATGAGAGAGAATCTGTACAGTCACAGCTCCCCCTTTTTGTTTAAAAACCAAAAGGTATTGCTTGTGATCCTCTGTAGGTCCCTTGAAGAAGGGGAACAAACTCAGCATAAAGGATCTGCTTGGTAGTGGCCAGTTACCAAACAGAGCCCAAACCAGATGCTGTTTTAAGGTGGACAGAGAGACTCTCCAGCAATACCATGGGTGATGCATCGATCAAAACTTAATTCTACATCACAGTTCTATCAAAATTAATCCTAAACATGGCTTTCAAAGTCCTTGCTTTCTGACTCCATAATAAAGAAACTTAAAATTCAGTCTCTGCTTGTAGAAGGACCCTCTGCCTGATGGTCGATGTCCTGGCCATCATCAGAAGGATCATTCGGTTGACGCTCTGCATTCTGGCTATCATTTTTAGGTTGCCGGTTCTGCCTCTGGAGCCACAGGTCAGGGTGAACGCATCTTGCAGGCAGCCATCGTACCCAAGTATCTGTGGAAACGCAAGCATACCCATAACCCCAAGTAATAAGCTCATGCGGGCCTTCCCAGGTATTAGTAAGTAGGTTCAGTACCCAGACCTTCGCCCGGGGCAAGTGCATCTTGCCTGACGACTGCAATGAGAGAAAATGGTTCAAGATCACAGGATTATTTGAATTCGGTGGCACAGTGAGGTGATTGTATACAAAGCTTTTTCCAGTCGGCTCTGTGGGGTTTCCCCATGCGTTCCCCCTTTTGCTTTTCCAAACCACACTTCAAAGTACCATGAGCACATTCGACAATGGCTTGGCCAGTAGGAGAATGCGGAATACCGAACTGATGGTCTACACCCCATTGGTGCAAAACCTGCCGCTTCTTCTGCGAGGCGTAGGCAGGACCATTATCGGTTTTCACAGTAGATGGCACACCCAGGACCGAGAAAGCCAATTTCCAATGGGCAATGACATCGCAGCCTTTCTCTCCAGTATGAGCAGACGCCCACACGGCTGAGGAGAAAGCATCAATAGATATATGCACATATTTGAATTGGCCCAATTCATGGATGTCTATCACATCCGTCTGCCAGAGCTGCAAGGCCTTTAGGCCTCTGGGGTTTACCCCCGGTGGCAGAGGTGCAGCGAGTCCGTGGCAATCAGCACAAATGTTGACAATGTCACGAGCCTCAGTTGGCGTCAATTGAAACTGCTTCTGCAGGGTATATGCACTCTGATGAAAGAAATTGTGAGATGCCTTGGCTTGTGCAATTTTTTCAGGCTGGGGTGCAACCCACACAGGGTTGGCTAGCATGTCAGCCCTGGCATTGCCTTCTGTTATAAAACCTGGTAATTTGGTGCGGCTTCAAATGCGCAAAATGTAATATGGGTGCACTCGAACTTGAATTGCGTTCCACAAAGTTTGCCAAGGTACCTCAGAGAACTGCTGAAAAGCCGTGGCAACTGCCTTCAATTCAACCAGCTAAGCAGAGCCTGACTCGTGGCCTTTCAGCACTTGCCACTCAAATCCCTCCTTCCATGTAACAATGGCCTTTCCTGTTTTCTCAAAAGCATCTGTGAAGTCAGTGGGTCCGAGAACTGGCACCCGACTGTTCTTTGGCTGCAAAGTAAAACTGGGTGAATTTGCCAGTGTATTGGTTTGAAAACAAACCAGTGGGAGATCACAAGTCAAGATTGAAATTAAAAATAAGTGAAATAATACAAGGAAAAGCACTGACAAAGTCAGATACAACCTGACACCCTGTTAGGGTGGTGGTAGCAGTCCAACTAAAGTAGTTCAGTTCAAGCGGTGATCCTGTGAAGGTCTGGTCTCCAGCTGAAGGTCCAGTGGTAGCTCTTGTCCTCTGGGAACCCAGTAGACAGGGCTAGCTCAGGCAGTTCCAAGGCCAGGTTATATCCAGGTGGGAACACCTTGTTCCTCCCTCCTGGACAGAGCATCCCACAATGGGATAAGTCCATGAGTCATGTGGTGGGTCCCTGATGGCCCATTGTCTGTCATCCGGGGTGGGTCATTAGCAGGTCATAGCAGCTAACGGCCCACAGCTGGTGGTAATAGAATACTTAAATACATCTATATTGCAACCTAGGACAGCCAGCTGCAGCAATTTGTGGCTGGGCAGATGGTAAGCAATCAGCCCTGAGAAATTTTGCAGTGCACATTGCAGAGGAGAGCTATTAGCAAGGCTCCATTCAAAGCTTCCCTGTGATACCAGAACAACAATCATTGCAGGATCTGCTGCCATCAATTGTAAACACCGATATCGGCATTTAATTATCAGACAAGCGATCAATTCAAACAATGTGGGTGCTGTCTTTTTTGGCTGGTGGGGCAAAAAGACCCATTCCAGGATGTGCAAAGGGTCATCCCATTGTTTGTTCCACTGGCCAATGATACCTGTAGGATGGAGGTCTGGAGCAGTAATAAAACAGTGATATCAATAGAAGGATCCACTCGATAAACCTGACGAGCAGAAACAGCCTGCTGCACTTCATTCAGCACTCGTCGCGCCTCAGGAGTCCATTGCCGAGGTGAGTTTATATCAGAGTCCCCCTTTAAAATATTAAAAAGCAGGGAAAGTTGCGTGGTGGTTAGTCCCAAATAAGGATGTAACCAATTGATGATACCCAGCAATTTTTGGGTGTCATTCAGGGTCTTAATAGAGTCTGAGAATTGCACCTCTTGGTGTTGTATGGTTTGATCCAAGATTTTGACTCCCAAATATTTCCAAGGAGGCTGCTGTTGAACTTTCTGCAGAGTCACTTGCAACCCATAGGAATGCAAGGCATCGAGCAATCGAGGCTGTAGCCTCTGCAACTCGTCCTGGGTGGATGCTGCCACCAGGATATCATCCATATAATGGTAGCAGAGTGCCTCAAGAAACTGCTTGCGGACTCTGGACAAAGCTTGAACGACATACCATTGACAGATAGTCGGACTATTCTTCATGCCCTGAGGTAACACTTTCCATTGAAATTTCTTTACAGGCTCAGCATTATTAATTGCAGGCACAGTAAAGGCAAATTTTTGTTCTGTCATTGGGGTACAAAGGGATTGTGAGAAAACAATCCTTCAAACCAATGATCAAAATTTCCCACCCTGCGGGGATCATTGTGGGTGAGGGCATACCAGGCTGCAATGTCCCAATACTTTCCATCACTGCATTAACTTTCCGGAGATCTTGCAACAGTCTCCATTTCCCCAATTTTTTCTTAATTACAAAAACGGGGGTATTCCAGGGACTAGTAGGCTGCTCAATGTGTCCCTGTTGCAATTGCTCCTGAACCAGCTGAGGAAGGGCGACTAATTTCTCTTTTGGCAGGGGCCACTGCAGTTCCCATATGGGTGTTTTGGTCAGCCATCTCAGAGATAGCCTGGAATATGGTGCACCCTTGCACACAGTGACTCCTATTAAAAATTTGTCATGATCCGCACTCCCCAGGTTGCCAACACATCCCATCCCCAAAGGTTAACTGGAGCTGAGGTTACATAGGGCCGGATTGTGGCCGTGTGTCCCTCTGAGTCTTTTACCAACACAGGTTGTTCGCTCAGTCGGCTCTGTGTGGTTCCTCCTAGCCCCGCAATTGCCGATCCCGCAGGGGCTAGAGGCCCTGAAGAAGGCCATGAAGAGGAGGAAAGAATCGTTACATCAGCACCCGTATCAATCAAACCTTGGAGCCGAATCCGGTGCGGACGAGCTTTTGGCAGGATTAGGGTACATGTCATCTGTGGTCTCTGACTAGGAATGTCTGCAGCCCAGCAGACCTGCAGAAGTCCTGGCAATTCAGTGCTGCTACCTCTGAAAACTTGTTGTTCTACCCTGGGGACACAAGACTCAAAAGGCACTAATTGAGCAATGTGAGTCTTTTCAGGGATAGTGGCAGGGGGATTTGACGTGGAAACCGTAGCATGAATCTGGCCTGTAAAATCAGCATCTATAACTTCCGGGTGGACAAAAATCCCTTGGTGGGTGACATCAGGCCTCCCCACAAGCAGCACACTGAATCCCTGACCTAGGGGTCCATGCGCATCCAAGGGAACCCTATGGGTGCTACTAGATTCTAGGACGCCTCTTCTTGCGGTGTAGACAACAACCCGGGCTGGTCCTTGGGTGCTGTCTCCAAATTGACTGGATAGGCCTGTTCTGGTGCCCTGTTTTGGGGGAACGCTTGCTTCGGAGGGCAATTCCACCTTTTTGCACTCCTCTTCGCGTTTCCCAACAGAGGTCGACCATTGACATTGTACATAGATCTACAATAGTCTGAACAGTGACCTAGCCTACCACACCTCCTGCACTGGGGAGTCCCAGTCCACGTGTTTTCTTTTTGCTTCGATTTAGCTTGTTTCCGTTTGTTACCAACCTTGGGCTGCTTTTGTCCACAGTCAGGGGATGCCTGACCACGTGGAAGAAGTGCAGGCAAAGCAGACCTTTTATGGTTCCCTGATCCCACCTTAGAGCAAGCTTCTACCATCTCTGTGAGTGTAGGTTCATCTGCATGGTGGTTTTGATTAGCCCAAAACATCAGTAAAGTATTTTTTAACATCTAAGAGAAATTTGGACCCCTCAGAAGCTGTTGTGGTAGGCCTGGGGAGGTGTCTGAGGGGTGGGGAGTGGCACAAAGATGGCTCCTGTGTGTCCTGAGTGCAAGTTCTGGAAGTTTTTACATCAAGTCCAGCAGAGCCAATCTCTGATGGCTCTGAAGGTGATGGACATGCTGCCGGCCAAGTGTGGGCCAATTAGAGGTGCTAGTTACGCCTCTGTGAAAACATATTTAAGAAAAATTCAAAACAAGGTAGGCACGCACTTCTTTGTAGTTGGAGGAGGAGGAGGTGGAGATAAAAATATGTAGAAGGAGAACAGCATGGAGACGCCAAGGTCAGTGAAGAAGGTGGGGGAGGAGGTGGTCCAGGTGCCGGAGCTGAAAACCCTCTTCTAGCCGTGGTGAAAGCCATGGGGGGAGCAGGAGGTTTCCCCTGCAGCCCATGAAGTCCACACGAGTGCAGAAATTCACCCACAGCCCACGCCAGAAGAGCAGGTGGATGCCTGGAAAAGACTGTGAACCGGTGGGAGTCTCATCTAAAGAGTTAAAGGTGCAAAAGCCTTGCAAGGAAGAGAAAGGCCTTGCTCCTGGCATGGAAGCAGCCTGGCCTCAGCTCAGGAGAGTCTGCACAGCACCCTATGGACACAGAGACTCATGTTGCAGCAGAATTCGGGCGGGATGTTGCTCGTGAGATTGGACCCACACCAAAGAAGTTCCCAGAGGACTGTCTCTCGTGGGAGGGACCCCATGGCTAAGTAGAGAACCCCTCTCTCTGATTGGGCTGACCAGAGACCCCCTCACCCTGCCCCCTGTCTGTATTGCTGGTTTGGAAAGAGGGAAGGGGGGTAAGCGGAGAGACTGCTTCTTAAGAGGGTGGGGAGTGAGAGCAGTGAAACTGCCTGAAGAGAGAGAGAAATAAGTAGAGATAAAGAATATTTGTAGTAGAAGAATTGTGGTGATGAATAAATTTATAGACCTGCTCTGTGGACTGAGAAAATACCCCATACCCTGCCTCCCTACCTGGGCTTGTTGGTTAAAAATAGGAAAGGGGGTGAATAAAAATGGGTTTGTAAGAGGGAGGGGGGGGGTTTATATGAGCACATAATCGTCTACAGTGCCTTGCAAAGTCTGTGCAACAATCTGTGCCTGAACATGGGTTCTGGCTGCCTTTAAAACAAGTCCTCTTTTTGTATCAGTTAATGCATCCAACATTAAATCAATATCCTTCCAGTCCGGGTCCAACGCTTTACGAAACCTCCAAACCTTTTAGCTATTCCTGATGCATCATCATGATATCTTCTAGCCATCTCTTTCCAGCTATCCAAATCCCCCATTGAAAAGTTCACTTTTAGCTGTATTGGCCCTGTGGGTCCAGCAGCCTCTCTCAGAGGGGCCTGAAAAACCTCTCAAGAAGTCACTCAACTCTCAGGAGAAACTGAACGGGCCCTCAGTTTCCCTTGAGTTCACACCCTCAGAGGCAAAAATGATGGTAAAGGGGAAGCCTGGTGTCTTCCTCTTTCCATCTGCCTGCCCTTTTCTGGTGATGGTGGGGGAGAAAGTTCATTTTCCCCTCCTCCATCTGCCCCAGGCAGACTGACAAAGTCCTCAATTCTCTCCTCAGACTGCCTATTTTGATATTTTAAAAAACACTTTCCTATGGAACAAGCTGAGAAACATTGTATCAGTTTCCCTACCCCTCATTCCAAATTATCTTTTTCTGCAGTTAAAAAAAAAGGGTCTCTTGGAGCTAAATTAATACCACTCTCCTTTTGCCACTTAGGGTGGTTCCTGAGTTCAAAGAACATGTCCGCGTACACCAATTCATTCCATTTTGCCTCTCTACGTAAAAACAAGATGAGCTGTAATAAAGTATTATAGTTTATCGTTCCATTCTCTGGCCATTTGTCCCCTCCTATAAAGTCTATAAAGTGGTCACCACCGATTACAGTACCTGATAAGAGTATTTTTATTAGCAGTTCCCCCTGGTGCCCCCCCAATTTCCTTCCAGTGGGCTAATACACATCCTAACGGGCTTTTGGCCACTAAATCTTGGCTTTGTTTGTTTCCCATTTTACTCTCCTTTTGCTTTGCTCCTCTCTGGCCTTTCCTCCCATGATTCTCCTCTGCTCACCTCAAGGTGATGGGCGTGCTGTATGAATCCCTTGGTCAAATTTTCTGGTCGATCGAATCCTCTGGTTCAGTGGGGTTTGCTACCAGATGCAGTCTACATCTTTCACCACCTTCTGATGTTAACATAGGGTTAAAATGTTTCTAAAATCGGGATAGTTAAGAATAGGCTTTGGGAACGGGAGTAGGTAAGCACTGTTTGTACAGGGTCAGGTTGACATGAATATGAAGATTGCTTAGAAAACATTGGGATTGTTTCAGTTAACTGATGCGGATTCACACCTGCAAAATAAATCAGAAATATTGCGGGAGGAGGGGGGCTTAAAGTCATGCTTGGGAGAAAACAATAGAACAATGTTAAGTTGATGATTAACATATGATCATGCCACTGTTATGTAAGGGAAGGTATAAAATGTATTCACTTCAGATCAATGTTGAAGTCAGATTTGGGTGGATGTTACCCTGACTTCCCGAGCTCGAGAATAAAGGCACCTGCATATAATCATTCAGTGATTATGTGTTTTCCACGCTAACACTGATAGGTCCCAAACTGTTGCTGATGCCATACGTAGCAATGAGACACAAACACTCTTGCTTGCTTCGAACAGAATCACTTTATTGCAGCCACAGCCACACATGCGGATTTTTATACTATACTACTGAGGAAAGCTTTTATAAGGTGCTAAAAACATTCTAGCTAAAATTACCCTTGTTAGCATTCTTGTTAACTTAAACACACATTGCCTGCATGCCACCTGATGTGCTGTTGTCCATGCGTCTCCCCAATCAATCAGTGTTCGAATCACGTGGTGCTCATGCAAAGTTTACATAACTTGTTGCTTGCCTGCATGTCAGTTGTACTTTTCCCAAAGTGCTTTTTCAGTGAGCAAAAGTGAGCCCCCCCCCCCCACTTATTCTATACGATTTTACTTATTTCCCACAGAACCCAGAAATTTGCAAACTTGTTTCTTACTGTTTTGGATTTCCTCTTGGACTAGTCAAGCTAATTGTGAAAGACCATCTTGTCCTTCCCAAGTCTGAGTCAGATTTACAGGAACCCAGATTTCAGGTCTTCTTTTAAATGGAGGAAGGACAGAATAGTTACGCATATCCCCATAGGTTACACATGATTTAAAAACAAAAGAATTAGCAGATAAAAAATACAAACCATTTCTATAATCGATCGAAAAATCCTTAGCTAAAGCAAAAAATAGGGGCATGAAGTAAAAGTTATTAGTAATTGGTCCTTCAGAAACTTTAAATTGGCAATTGTAACATTCCCATTCAATTTTACTTGGTATATCCTCTTGCCAAAAGCAGGTAACAGCATTTTCCACAAATGTTTATACACACGGGATTGATTATTACCTAAATAATATTGAATTAATGGTCCAGCCATCCCACCATCATGCCAAACAATACTGCAGTTTGCCTTTTGGGACAGGAGAATGGTTGTATTAGTCCCATTTTCTCAAAGGATACCATGTAGTCCCCAATCAATTATTCTTCCATACTGTAAGAATTGTTGTTGCAGCCATTGTCCTATACATGATGTCTATTCCAAATTCCGTATATTGGAAATGGATGTAAAACAACATTTGGGGAAATGAGGTAGGGTGGCATCCACAAATTTATTGGAGATAGATGGACTAGTAATGTAATAGCAGTCAACTTTTTTGCAGTCTCCAAGTGTACATATATTAAATGTAATTACATAGAAAAATTAGCACAAGGTAAAGGTAAAAAGGTACTTGTTTGATTCCACATTAAGCATATGTGCAGTAAACCAGTAATATAAGTAGCATTGTCAATATATGTATCTACAACATCCTGATCTAGGGGAGGAAGCCAAGTTCCTCCTACCCATTCTGTTCCATTGTTTCTGAGGGGAGGCTCTGGATCCCACCATGTGAGAGGTCAGAATAGTGGTGGTTCAAGAATGTGTGCCCAGTAGATTCTTCCTTACACCACTTGATGGCAGTATAGCAGTAGAAAAAGGACAAAGTTCATGGTTGTCGTCCTTGACTGGGTTTGACGTACCGTGCTGGAAGCCAATATGGTCCTGTAGGTAGAGAAACACATCCATAACCTCTCCCCCAAGCTAACAGAGGAACTGGACCTTTCCACTGATCGCTGTGTACATCTTTGTATGGAACTTCTGGGTGAGCTCCTTCTCCATCAGCGGTCAGACCTAGGTGTCTCTGATGTGCTGTTAGGTCATCTCTAGTGGAAAATTTTAAAAATTTAAAATGTATGCTGCTTTGTCCAGCTGCTCTTGACAGAGTATATGTATCAGGTTCCCCCTTTTTTGTTTCTGCGGCATGTCTTTCAATATATAATGTGTCCTTTCCACTATGGCTTGCCCTGGTGGAGAATGGGCAATACCTGTAACATGTTTGATGCCCCAAGTGTGGAAAAATTCTTGTGTTTTATGAGATGTATATGCAGGTCTGTTATCTGTTATCTGTTGAGGGACCCCCGTAGTGGTAAAAGCATGTAGCCAATGTCAGGTGGCATCTCTCGATTTCTCACCTTTGTGTGCTGTTGCAACTATGAATCCTGAAAAGGTATCAATGAAAACATGGATATATTTAAAAGTCCCAAAGCTTGATATGTGTGTTATATCTGTTTGCCAAATGTCATTAGGTTTCAACCCTCGTGAGTTTGTACCTAATGTCCGTGGCAAAGAAAGAGTCTGTTGACATTGTAAGCAAGTATTCACTATATTCCGTGCTTGTGGCAGAGTTAAATCAAATTGTTTGGCTAGTGCTCAGGCATTCTTGTGATAGAAATCATAAGAAAATTTTGCCTGCCCTAACTTTTGTGGCAGTGACTGTCATGGCGAGGGCATCCACTCTTGCATTACCCTCCACTATTGTTAGGAATGGAGACTGGAGCTTCGATAATCTCTGCCTTTTGCTTAGGCCGTTGGCAGAAGGCAGTAGCTCTTATTGGGGTGGCCAGCACCCCAAGACCCAGTTTCATTCGCAAGTTCTTTAATAATGGCCGATTAGGTCTAATATGACATGAAATATCATTTATTAGACACAGAAAATAACAGACATAAGACAAGACAAAGCTACATACCACAAAGGAATAAAATAAAATAAAAGTAACTACTAGTAGAGAGAATTCAGCGTGCGAAAAGGTACCTATTATTACAGCTAGCAAGAAATAATATACCTTAGAAACCAATGTATCTTATGGATGCCAATTTGGTGCTGAAGTATACTGCGGAATCCTTTCACTCAATCCCCAGGAAAGTAACCAGCAGAGCCAGCGTCCAGACTCTGGGGAGAAGCCTTTGCACATTTCCAGAGTGTATGTAGGAGACTTCTGCCTCTGTGATATTTCATGTGTCTTTTATAGTGTAAAAGTGTGTCTTTCGGTCCAGTACTTATTCTTTTAATCTCTTTCCACATCTGCTCTCCATACCAAGATGTGGATTCTGGGTTGGAGGCTCCAGACTCTCAGGTACCAAGAGATAACCCCTTGATGGGCTTTTGGCCCAACCTGAGTTATTTATGCACCAGCCATGTGGTAGAGGGAGAGGGGGAGTATGTCCTGCCACAACTATAGGTCCAAGCAGAGTGGTGTGGGACCGTAGGTGCAGAATGCAATATTTGTGAGACCTGTGAAGTAAAAAGTTGTACAAAGTGGTTAATAACACAAAAATATCTTTGTTAGAGACTTCTTTCAGGAAGGAGTGCTCAGTTCTCTCAACGATTCCTGTAACATAAAGAGAATCACAAAAGATGGTAATAGGTTCCTCTGAGAAAAGACGAAATGCCTCTACCACAGCCACCAGTTCGACCAATTGGGTAGATCTGGGTTGAAAGGTTATCAAATGTTCCCATTGTCCTGTATTGTTTTTTCACAGGGTCACAGCTTTGTGTGTTTTTCCTGATCTATCAGTGAAAATAGTTTTTGCATCAGGGATAGGCATCTTCGACTGTAATCATCATGGTTATAAGTCCTTAGAAGGATTGTATCAGTGCATGACGAGGCATAGAATGGATAAACTGTCCATTCTAGTCAGCAAGGGCAATTTGAAATGACAGTGAGTCCCTGAATAGATTTTCTAATTCTGTCACAGTAAGAGGAAGATGTATTACTGCTGGACCATAACCTGTCAGGCTCTGGCATCGAAGCCATCCCATCGATAGCAATCGAATAAGAATCTCAAGTTGAGTGGTTATAGTTTTTGTGAAAGTGTGTGGCAGAAAAATCCATTCTAATAGGCAGAGATGATGTTCCTGTACATCACATTGACCAATAAGAGCATAGGGTTGAAAAGATTGTAGAATTAGGAGCAACCGCTAAGGCAAGTCTGGGTTCCGACACGTGGCAAAGGACTTATTGATTTTGTCACTTACATGTGCCAAAGCCTCTTGGGCAGTCTTTGTTAACTGCCTAGGAGGAGAAAGATCTGGGACCCCTTTTAACAATTGAAATAAAGGGAATAATTCTTCTGTGGTGATTCCCAATAGAGGGCGAATCCAATTAATAGTGCCTAATAACTTTTTCACATAGTTCAATGAGCGTATGTTGGTTTTTAAAGTTACTGGCTGTGGGGTGACTGTTGTTTCTAATAGTTTAAAGCCCAGGAATTTCCAAGGAGGTTCTGTTTGGATATTTTTCTATGGCTACACATAAGCCTCTGCTGGCATGCGTTATTTTTAAAGCAGCGAGGCAATCATGTAACAATGAAGAGCTGTTGGAAGCAATTAAAATATCATCCATGTAGTGATGCAGCAAAAAACATGGATGTCTTTGCCGTACTGGTTGTATTTCTGAGTGAACAACGAATTGACAGGTAGTAGGACTGTTTTTCATACTTTGAGGTAGCATGACCCACTGGTATCATTCCATGGGAGTCTCATGATTGACAGATGGTAAAGAAAAGGCAAATTTAGGTGCATCTTCAGGATATAAAGGAATTGTGAAAAAGCAGTCTTTTAAATCAATTATTGCTAATTTCCAATGGTCTGGAATCATTGTAGGGTTAGGTATTCCTGGTTATAATGGCCCCATGGATAACATGACTGCATTAACTGCCCTGAGATCCTGTAAAAGCCTCCGCTTTCCTGATTTCTTAGGGATAGCAAAAATAGGTGTATTCCATGGGCTGGTGGAAGGGACTATGTGACCCAAATGCAATTGGTCCTTGTGGCAGCACGTTTCACCCCCTTCTCTCTCTCTCTGCTCGGTCGCAGAAGATGGACGGCTCAGTTAGGTTGATAGCCTGGCTGGGGTTCTCTGTTGGCACCCAAAAGTCTAAAACCACTACTCTAACTCATATTCTGGAATGAAGAGAGAATGTGGAAAATAAACAACAATAATTTTTTGTGACCACACAAGGTACCCTTTTATCCTATAAAAACTCACAGATTTTCAGAAAAGGTAGAAGCTTTTCTACATGGATACTGGAATGTGAGGAAAGCCTCTCCCCAGAGTCTGGACTCAGCTCTGTGGTAACTTCTTGCAAGATTGAGGGCAGATTCTGATGTATCCCAGCACCAAAATTGGATTTTGGTAAGATCATTGGTTTCCTAAATTGTATTATTCTGGCTAGCTAATAATAATAAAAATAGGTACCTTTCTTACTTGCAATCTTAGCTATTTTTATAGTTTTTGCAAGCATTTACTCCATAATTGCATTTTAGCTATTATAGTTTTGCAATTATGCCTTTATTGTATGTGTATGTATGTAAATCTGTTCTATGTTTGTATGTTTGTTATTTTCTGCGTCTAACAAATGGTATTTTATATCATATTAGACTAATCGGCCAAATATCAAAGAACCTTGCAAACAAGAATGAGTCTTGTGGTGCTAGCTACCCTGATAGAAATTACTGCCTGTTGCCAGAAGCCTGACAAACTGCAGAAACTCATAAGGCTTCTGTCTCCCATGCAAGACAGTCCTGTACAAGGATTTGGGCTTGATGAAGCCGCTCGCCTTTGAGGGGCCACTGATCAACCCAAACAGGCTTATCTGTAAGCCAAGTCAGTCTGAGGAGCGGCTTTTCATCCGTGGCCCCTATCAAAAATGTGTTGAAATTATCAAGCCACATTGAGTCATTAGGTCTCGCCCCCATAATGTACTGGGTATTGGGAGTACATACGGAAGCAAGCTGGCAGTCTTGCCCTTCTGTCCAACAATCTGCAGTTCTTTTGCTGATTGTCATGGTATTTGTTGTCCACCCTCTCCTGTGACAATCACTGTAGAGGGTGCCAAGGGCCACTCGGGAGGCCACTCCTTTTGGGATATGATGGAAAAATTTGTGCCAGTGTGGAGTAACCTGTAAAAGACTTAGATCCTATTTGACAAGTGAGTAATGGTTGTTGTACCACTATGATTTTTGACTAAAATATTTGCAGGGTACCTGTGCTCCCAAATCCTCCTGCATTTCGTTGCTGTTGTAAGATTGATGCCTTAAAAGCTGGTAAAAAAAAAAGATGCAGACACTGCAGTATAGGGAAAAAAGGGTATTACCTTGGTTTTAATAGGATTTCAGGTGCCCCCTCGTCAAAGGTGGAATCACGCCGAGAAGTTCCCCCAGGTACAATGCGTATACAATTTTATGGTCTTTACAAATTAGCATATCTACTTAAAATCCCTCAATAAGAAACCTAACAAATGAAGTAATTGTGTCCCTATTCTAATTATCTTCCCCCTAAATGAGGCTACAATCTAGTTTACAAAAACATGTTCCAGAGAGGAGGCCCCATCAAAGGTTGGAGCTTCTAATTCTGAGATAGTAGGGATGTTTCGTCTTCCCCAAAGAACCCCGAACTAGGCTAATATCAGAGTACAAGTGTTATAAACATGTAGGGCTAAGGTACAGGGAGTGAAAGGTACAGGGAATGGGAAAGGGTATAAAATATATAAAAAGGGTATAAAAAGGACATAAAAAACCCATCAGGCATCATTTCTCTTCTTTTTAGAGACTAACATGACTTTACCTTGTCTAGTCTCTAAACTACACTACACTACCTACAGCACCAGTTTACGCAACCAGCTATAGCAAAAACAATAATTACAATTACAATTATTATAAATGTTTCTTTCACCCAGGCTCAGTCTGGTAACCATGAAGTGAGGGCGTGGAAGATATGGTAAAATTTCAAGGTGTAATTTCTTGAACCCACTTCATGTAGAATTTGAGTCCCCTTCCAAATTTCTTCCCAATTCTCTCTCATTCTTCCACCCTGGTCCACAAAGGAACAACAGTTGCCGTTAATAATATCACATATCCTTCCATGAGCGCCAAGTAGGAATTTGAGAGCTATTCTGTACTGCGTCATCTCCTTTGACAGGTCATGGTCTTCCTCCTGCAAAGCTATAATTGCATCAGCACTATGTTTTTCAATACTTTCAATAACACTCAAGATGTTCACGATTGCTCTTTCCAGTTCGACTATTCCATAAGAGGGAAGGAGAGCTCTCACTATACTATGGAAAACTGTGGGATGTTCAATGAGGGGATTAAGAGTTCTTTCTCTCTCTTACGTGGTTTTTCAATTTGATCAAACATTGTTATATTTGGAATTACAGCCCCAAGGGCACAGGCTTGATCTTTATTTACAGGTAGAATCTTCCAGGCTTTATCATCACATATCTAATACACCTCCGTCCCAAGTGGTAGAGCCAATCTCCATCCAAGCAACCTCATTTTTGTCACAGATCTTGGGTTGAGTATTTCCCTGAAGTTGGTCTTATGATAATATGATGGAAGAACGGCTTTCCTTGTAGCATTCATGAGCACGCAGCGAACTGTATAGTTCCCACGTTCCATCAGGCCGCTCAGGGGTATAGGAGGCAGTAAGGTGGTGTTGGGCCCGGCTCGTTGCCACCTTTTTGTACGTTCTTCTTCTATCACAATACCGATCAATGACCACTTTTCCCTCCCATTTAGAGGTGGTAACTGGGTACAAATCCAGAAATTGCTCATATTAAGAGCTCTGGATACATTTTGCATCACAGTATTGTGTAACTCTTGGGCTGAGCCCTGGATCATGGTTACCAGTTGGATAAACAACAGACATGTAAAGAACAATTTAAACCCCATCATCTTGATTTGCATCAGTCTCTGTTTTCTCAATGGTCTCAGGAGCAGAAGCCTTTTTCACTCTGGAATAGTGGATCCACGGTCCTTTCCCAGCAACTGTGACAGCAGTGAGGGTCGTCAGCAAGACTTGGAATGGGCTCTTCCACTTAGGTTGCAAGGGGTCACTGTCCTACCACTTGATTTAGACCTAGTCTCCAGGCTGAAATGGATGGACAGGGATGTCCAATCCTATAGGTTTGGACAGGACAACGAATCTCCGGAGCTTCTGCAAAGTGGAACTCAAAGCCATTAAGTATTTCTGTAAATCAATTTTTCCCCTCATGTGAATTTCTCCCGGGATATGTGGAACCTGATATGGTCTGCCATATTGGCTTTCATAGGGACTTATGTTGTCCTTCCGCCTTGGTTGTATGCTGACCCTCAGTAAGGCCATAGGCAAAGCCTGAACCCATGTCATGGATGTTTCTTGACAGATCTTACCAATTTGGGCCTTGAGGGTTCCATTCATATGTTTAAACTTGCCACTTGCTTTGGGCCTGTATGGTGTGTGCAAGTCCCAAGTAAGTCTCAGGATCTTGCTAACTTTCCCGACCACCATTGCAACAAAATGTGGTCTCTTATCTGATGACATTCCCAAGGGGACCCCAAACCTTGGAATTATATGGTTGAGCAAGGCTTTTACTATCTCTTTTGCAGCATTGGTGCAACAGGGATAATCTTCAGGCCATTCACTGAACATATTAACCAATACCAACACATATTTGTATCCTTCTTTACGTGGCATTTCAGCAAAATCTATTTGCCAGTAATCTCCCGGGAGATGCCCTGCCTTGGTCACTCCTAACACTACTCTCTTGTTTGTGTCAGGGTTGTTTTTGCAACAGGTTTCACACTTGCTTGTAACAGATTGCACAATATCAATTATCCCTCTCTCTATCACTACTTTTTTTGGATGTTTTAAAAGGTTTTCTGTTTCCAGTGTGTACTTTCATGTTCCCTTTGTGCTATTTTTTGAAGGATCGGGGGTGGGACTACAACTTGGCTTATTGGTGTAACAGCCCACTTACCTTCTTTAATTTCAGCCTTAAGAAATTTAATTAACTTTTGGTCACTCTGATCATATTTTGGAGTAAACGCTGTCAGATCTACTTCTTTCTGTGGCACTACTGCAAAAATGCTTTTTTCTGCTATCTCTCTTGTCATTTCGTCAGCAAAGCAATTTCCCACTTCAGGGGTTGTCTTTCCTTTTTGATGACTTCTGCAATACAGGACAGCTACTTCTGTAGGCTTCTAAATGCTCTGCAGGAGTGCTAGGATTTGTTTTGCATGTTTAATGCCATTACCTTAAGCAGTCAGCAGGCCACGTTCTTTCTAAACAGCTCCATGGGCATGAACAACACTGAAGGTATATTTGGAATCAGTCCATATATTTACCATCTTTTTCTCGCTTAGTTTTAGAGCTCTGGTTAGTGCGATCAGTTCAGATTTTTGTGATGATACATTTGAAGGCAAGGCCTTTGCTTCAATTACTTCATCTATGATGGTCACTGCATAGCCTGTCATACGCTTGCCGTTTCGTACGAAACTGCTCTTATCACTTAAAAGTTCTCAATCTGGCTTTTCCAGAAGCACATCTTTCAGGTCCAGTCTACTGGAATTGGTCTCTTCTATTGTCTGCAAACAGTCATGCTCAGGCACGTCATCAAGCAATGTGGATGACAAAAACATTGCAGGGTTTACAACAGATGTTGTTTTTAGGGTGACATCGTCCTGTTCCAACAACACAGCCTGGTCTTTAAGCATTTTGCTAGGGGATAACCAGTGTCCCTCCTTTTGCCCCAAGCACAGAGATCACGGCGTGGGGTATATACACGACAATGTGCTGCCCAAGGGTGAATTTCCAAGCCTCTTCTATTAGGATGAGAGTTGCTGCCACAGCTTTCAGACACCCAGGCCACCCTTAGCTAACATTTTCTAGCTGTTTTGAAAAATAGGCCACAGCTCTTCGCTGATCCCCAAGGTATTGTGTCAGTACCCCTAGAGCAACATTCTCTTGCTCGTATGTAAAGAGTTCAAAGGGCTTAGTTAGGTCTGGCAGCTCCAGAGCTAGAGCAGATATTAAGGAATGTTTTAGTTGCTTAAATGCAGCCTTTGCTTTCTCTGCTTAGTTGGTGGTTCCTTTTTCAGCTGTCTTAAGGGTTTCATACAGAGGCTTTACTAGTATTCCATACCTTGCCACCCAAAGTCGGCACCAACCTACCATACTGAGGAAAGCTTGCATCTCTTTCATCATGTGGGGTTCTGGAAGTCGACAGATAGCTTCTTTCCATTTCTTGCTAAATTGTCGATGACCATGGAAAATTTCCAGCCCCAGGTATACCACTGTTTCCTTGGCAACCTGTGCCTTTTCCTTTGAGGCTCGGTATCTGTCCATGCCCAAAAAATTCAAAAGACTTACAGTGAGCTGGATGCAGTAATCTCGTGTTTTGGCTGCGATCAGGATGTCATCAACATATTGACAGATTTCTTCTCTTGGTTCTTGTTTTCTCCAGTCCTCCAGTTCCTTTGAAAGCTGATGTCCAAATATTGTTGGGCTGTTCTTGAACCCTTGGGGTAGCACTTTCCAGGTGAGTTGAGTCTTCCTTCCTCTCTCAGGATTTTCCCACTCAAAAGCAAAGAGTTCTTGACTATTTTTGTGGATTGGAATAGAGAAAAAGGCATCCTTGAGATCTAAAACTGTGAACCACCCTAGTTCATTTGTCAGTGTGGTCAGAAAAGTATAGGGGTTTGGTAAAACTGAATGTATGTCTTCTGTGATTTTTTTAATTGCCCTCAAATTTTGCACTAGTCTGTAGCTCTTACTATCAGCCTTTTTTACTGGCAGGATGGGTGTGTTGCATTTGGACTAACATTCTACAAGCAGCCCGAATTAGAGAAATTTTTAAATTACAGGTGCTAGTCCCCTACGACTTTCTAATTTCAGAGGGTACTGTTTCTGCCTTACCGGTGTTGCTCCCGCTTTGAGTGCAATACTCACAGGTTCAGCTCTTTTGGATCTCCTGGGAAAATCACTGGCCCATACTATTGGAATAACCGCATCCTCAACTTCTTTAGGAATTTCTCCACAACATTTCTGGATGAGAATAGTAGCTGCTCCAACAAATTTAGATTCAGGAATTATAACTTTCACTCCCTCCTCTTTGGAATATTTAATTTCTGCTTCCAATTTTTTCAATAAATCCCTGCCCAATAATGATTTTGGAGAATTTGGCATATATAGAAATTGATGAGTCACCCAGTGTTTTCTCAGTTTAAATTTTAAAGGTTGGAAGAAAGGCCTTGTTTCACTTACCCCTGTGGCACTAATCACATCCATAGTGTCTTGACTCAATTTCCCCTTTAAAGTATTTAACACAGAATATGTTGCCCCCGTATGTACCAGAAATTCAACATAATCGTTCCCCAGCTTAATTATAACTAAAGGCTCCGCTCGGGTGGATAATGCCTTCGGTCCCTGTCAATTCCCATCCACAGCTAACTCAGAAGCTGGGGGCATCTATTTCACCTGCATTGGACACTCGTTTTTCCAGTGTCCCTTCTTCTTGCAGTAGGCACACTGGTCTTCAGCTAGAGGAGGGTGAGGCGGACTTTTTTTTTGTTTACCAGATGACTTCCCCTGACCATGTTTCTTTTTGTGGTGGGGTTTATCCCCCTTATCTCCCTTATCTTCTGTATCCTTATCTGTTGGATCCCTATTTTGATATACTTTCCAGGCTGCATTCAACAATTTATTTATATCATACTCATCCATCTTTTGCAGCTTTTTCCTTATGTCATTTGTAGATTAGCCTATAAATATGTAGGCTAAGTGGGATTGCTGCATCAGGGAATCTACGTTCAAATTTGGGTATTTCCATGCAGCCTCTTTGAGCCTATTCAGGAAGTCTGTAGGGGTCTCATTTACATCTTGCCTAATTTCATATAATTTGGCCCAATTCACTGCTTTAGGGATAGCACATTTTAGCCCAAGAACGATCCACTTTTGATATTGTTTTAATTTGGCCATCTGCTCTGGCACATTGGGGTCCCACCTTGGATCCGTCTGAGGAAAACTATCACTAACAGGTCCTTGAAGGGTACTAGCTGTAATCTGAGTCTTTATAGCATTTACAGCAGCCTTCATGACCATGTCCTTTTCTGTACTATCTAGTACTTCATCTAGCATTACATTTAGATCACTCCAATCTGGGTTTTGTGCCTTGATGGCTAATTCAAACTGCATGGCTACCCTCTCTGGGTTTTCCTTGTATGTCCCGACTGACTCTTTCCATTGTTGGAGCTCTCCGAGGGAGAAAGGAGTTTTGATATAAACCACTCTTTGATTCCCGACAGCCTGCCTTAGAGGTGCTTCTAGGACAGCCTCCTCTTTCCTTGGTTCATCCTTCTTAGATCTAGTACATTTCATGACCGGACTGGTAGCCCCTATAGCCTCTTGGGCTATTTTCCCCCTCTTCTTCCCGGTAAGCCTGCTGGCTGCTGTGGCTACAGCCCCAGCCTCAGTCTCCTCCTCTTCTTCAGAGCTATTTGCACTGAATTCATTTGGCTCATGTTTAATTTGAGCTATTTCTCCCTCAGCTCTGCCACTAGTTGCGCGGCGAAGCAGGTGCCGCCCGCCGCTCCCCCCTTCTCCAGCTTGGGAGGGGCCAGAAGCAGACACGCTTCCCTCCTTGTCTGGATCTGTGTCCGCCCTCAGTGTGGCTGGTGGGTGGTGACTAGCCTGCCCCCCCCCCTTAGTGCCAGTGAGTGGGGGGTGCAGCGGGGTGTTTCTCGATCCAGAATTGGAACTCGGGGTCCCCTTCCCTCCTGCCTGGCTCCCCAGAACTGATGCCTTAAAAGCTGGTAAAAATAAGATGCAGACACTGCAGTATAGGGAAAAAAGGGTATTACCTTGGTTTTAATAGGATTTCAGGTGCCCCCTCGTCAAAGGTGGAATCACGCCGAGAAGTTCCCCCAGGTACAATGCGTATACAATTTTATGGTCTTTACAAATTAGCATATCTACTTAAAATCCCTCAATAAGAAACCTAACAAATGAAGTAATTGTGTCCCTATTCTAATTATCTTCCCCCTAAATGAGGCTACAATCTAGTTTACAAAAACATGTTCCAGAGAGAAGGCCCCATCCAAGGTTGGAGCTTCTAGTTCTGAGATAGTAGGGATGTTTCGTCTTCCCCAAAGAAACCCGAACTAAGCTAAATATCAAAGTACAAAGGTTATAAACATGTAAGGCTAAGGTACAAGGACTAAAAAGTATAAAGAATGAGAAAAGGTATAAAATATATTAAAAAAGTATAAAAAGAAAAGGCAAAATACCCATCAGGCATCAAGATCAGTGCTGAACAGGGAATTGCTGGCAGCGGTATTAATCCTGCCAATTGCCTTTCCTGTGCAACTTTACAGGGAGGATTGGGTGTCCAAACCATGATTTTAATTTCCCCTTTATAGTCTGCATCAATGATTCCTGGTAATATTAATAGTCCAGTGCAAGTGGTAGAGGAGCATCCTAGGAGTAAAGCATGTGTTTGAAATGGCAATAGCCCGCACACATAGGCGGGCAGCAGATAAACAGAGGTATCATTTAGGACTGTTGTAACGCTGATGGCCAAGTCCAAGCCAGCACTCCTGGGGGTGCCTCTTGCACAGTGTGTGCTTGTATTGGCATCTGATTAAATGGGCTCCCTTTGGATTGGGGGGCACTGGACCTTGTGCTCCCTTTCAAGTTTCCCTGTTTTGGGAGAGGATTGCCATCTTTGTCATATTTAGACTGGCATTGATTACTCCAATGAAAACCTTTTTGGCAGCGAGAACAAGTTTTATTGGGCTTTTTATTGCCTTTTTGTCCTTTCAGACATTGTTTTCTAATGTGCCCCTCTTCCCCACACTCAAAGCACTTGACAGCTGCTCTGGCCACTTGAAGCTGTCGGGCTAAGGCAGTAGCAATCAGTTCTGCTTTAAATTGTTCCAAGCCAATATTAGCGCATGCCTTTATATAGTCAAAGAGTTCAACATCAGCATGAATATGTATCGGGTCCATGGCTTTTTTACAATCATTGTTAGCATTTTCATAAGCAAGGGATTTTAAGACAGCATCAGCTGCCTCCTGTATATCAATTTGTTGCGTAACGGCTGATTGCAATTGGTCAGTAAAGGTAATATATGTGAGGCACGGATAGACTCCACGACTCAGATAGTTTTGAAGTACGTATGCTTTTATTCCAGCTGGGGTGCATGGGGGGTAGCCCCTCCAAAGGCATGCACACCATCAGCAGCACTTCACTTGGTTTATATCAGGTTACAGGTTACAGATGCATGAAGTTACACAATGCCCCTATACATATTCATTACTTATCCCCGCTTCGTATTATAATGAGTTCAAAGTTCATTTAAATATGCTCGCGCAAGTGCAGTGTCATGGATTAATTGTGGGTGAGGGTCCCGAAGATAAATGAGGGATAATGTTAGTAGTCTTCTTCAGGATGAACTCTTCACCTTGTTTCCTTGTGCATGCTCCCTTGGTTCTTGGTCTAAGTCCAAGCCTTAGAACTAACTTGAGCCAGTTTTGGGGTCCGAGAGCAGGATGTTCAGTCACACTCAGTAATTTTTATCAATTATTTGGCTTTCTTCTCTATATCCTACCTTTTACTAGGTAGGCACAAAATCATTAAGCAAATAATACATTGTTTTCAGCAAGCAGTTCCTAGTAAATCATTATCCAACGTTTGGTCTCCTAAATCAGTTCCAGAAGATTATTATTCAGCTTCTAGCTCCCCTAAATTAGTAACTTCTAGCCCCCCTAAATCATATGGTTCCTGAGGACCCTGCCGAATAGCAGCACAACAGGGCTAAAATTTTTTTTGCATCAGGTACTTTTCATAACACATGCAGGGTGATAACATTAGCTTGTTCCCAAGCTTCTGGAAGCAGTTATGATTGTGCGTGGGCAGTAGTGTACATGCCTGTACCTGTGAGTTGGGGGGTAGGTATATTGGTTGGTGGTTGCTGATTGGCAGTATTCAATGCCTGAGTTTGAGCCAAATTGACAAATTCTGTCCACCAGAGTATTTCCCCCAGGTTAAAATTGTTTTTTAAAGAGATTTCCAATCCACCGGTAACACAGTATGTGCTTCTGCAATTGAATCCAGTAAATTCATAGTAAAGGAGGATTGTAAACCATTTTTCTTCACTGATTTCCTCAGTTCCTTTACCATTTCATATGACAATTGTTCATGATGTGGGTTTTGATTACGATGTACAACAGACATTGCTTGAAAAAATTCAATATCACCTTCTTCTAAAGCCTGTCGTTGGCATTTCTGTATAAACCTTTCTGGCTCAGGTCCTATAGATGGCATTGTTTCCTCATCATAGTTGCTAGAGGAATGAGACGGGGCATAAGGCAGTGGTCAAGTTGGTGTCTGCAGCCTTTCTGCATGCACTTTGTAATATTTCTTCCTCACTAGGAGGAGCTGCTGCCATAGCGCATACTGGGGCTAGAGGAGGATACAAATCTGATTCTTGTTCAGGATCAACCAGACCAGGATCAAAAGGATCTTCTCTCTCTGGATCATCTTCCTCACGTGAAGTCTCATTAACAAAAACAAGAGTAGCTGACGGGTTGCAGGCGGGGCATCTGCAAGAACATGATCCCCTTCCTTAAATTGTTGCAGAGCAGAGTATACCACACGCCATTTGATAATATCATCAGGGTGAATATCATGAGGAACCTGTCGAGTTTGTAAGCATTCACCAACCTTTTGCCAATGAGCAAGGTCATAGGAGCCATCTGATGGATACCAGGGACAAAACTGTCTGGCCCATATAAGTGGCTGTATAAGTCTTTGGGGTTGGATTTTATATCCTTGTTCCCTGGCAATACGCAACAGTCTATATGCAGTTTTGGGGTTTTTGTTGTACTTTGCCCCATTATAAGAAATGCTTCCTGACAGCTCGCAAAGGCTAACCTGTTCTATAGCCTGTGATGAAAGGAGTTCCTTGGTGATTGGCTGAACACACCCATGGTTGGTTCAGTCAGAGTACGCCACTGGACTGGATCACCTCAGCAGTATTCAGGACACATTGGGCGCCATTTTTGGTGTATGAAAGTGAGAGACAGATGCTGTGTATGAATTATTCTAGTTTATTACAAAGTTAAACACCATTTTTACCCTTAGTCTGAGAAGCTGTTCTTAGCTGTCCGCTTAATAGCCAGTTGCAATTCCTCAATAAATCTGTCAGTCTTGACAGTTTATTCTTTTCTCAGGGCCACAAGGCAGCAGAGCAGGGAAGCTGTTCCTGTTTCAGATTCTGTGTAATCAGCATCTCTCCATCCTCTGGGTCACCGTGGCACGTGATGCTTGCTGCTGCTTCCTCTGCAACCCCCTCTGTAACCCCACACCATACAACAGATCCTGCAACCTTAAGCACATGCTAAGGGGGTTGAAACAGAGGGTGGAGCAAAGTGAAGACACTGCAGCCAGGCTTTGTTGTTATCCCTGTGGGAATGGGAACATTTTAGTCCTTTTCAGCCTTTAAGCATCTGCATGAGACTGTAGGTTCAGAATCATCATTCTCATGGAAGTTTGGAAGAACCAGCAGGGAGCAGGTCTATAAACAAATGAGTATACACCATTGCATATTTACTCTTATTGACTGAATGCAAGCCGATTCCAATCCTGGAGTAAGTGAATTCTTCAGTTAATATTATTTTTAAAGTATGATTCTCTGTTCAAAAATGTACATTTCCAGTCTCCATGTCTTGTAACTGTCAGTTTATTTTTAAACTTTCACATTTCAGCTAAAATTACCACATCAATAGCAAAATAGATGTGGATAAACCTGCATATTTTGTGGGCTTTCTGGCTTTGCAAAATTTGGTTTTTTGCAAGTGTGGGGTGGTGGGGTAAGGGTCAGCAAGCACTGCTGGAAGCTTTAAATTAATCAAAGTAGTTCTGAAACTGACATGCTTCTGGAATAATACAGCCTCTATTTACTTTTTAAAGAAAACCTATACTAAGTGATTTAAAAAACAACTGCAACAAAGGATCAAAATAAGATACTTATTTCTCTTTGGGGAAAATTATTTGTCTTCTGGATACAGTGTAAAACAAGTTAATAGTAGTCAAAGTTGTCACAGAATAGTTTCTTTAGAATAGGAAGGATTTTCACTTGAAATTAATTTATGGGGAAAGTAGAAAATGAAAGTAAAAAGCAAGCCTGATTAGTCTAATTTGTGTAACTATGGATAAGACAGATATTAGGCCTTCAATTTCTTGAACACAATCTTCACTATAGCACCCTCAAAAAGTAGAACATTTGAAATTCAGACTGAATTTCTCAATGTGAATAAACCAAACAATACAATACATCATTAAATTCAGAGTTTGACCAAAGAATATTATACAAAAGAGAAAAGAATTATCAACTGCATATAGTATTCCTGTGTAACAAAGCATGATGCAGCTACATCAAAAGACTCAAAGCTATGTAGAGTTCTAAGAAGTTGTGTCACAGATGGCACTGGCCAAGACTGTGTTGCTGCTAGCAGGAGTCTGTACCAGTAAGTAACTTCAGAGTTCACTGTGAATACAGATTCCAGATTTGGCAACTGTAAAAAAAAAATTGTTAAATATGCATGTACATACATATGCTTTCTATGTTTTATATATCCTTGTAGCAGGGCATCTCCCCTGCCAAAAGAGCTTATCTGTTCCTTGTTAGCTGGTGCAATAACTCAGGGCATCTTTCCCTTCACAAGAGATTTTTTGTGGGACTTGACAGGTCTGTCTCAGCTCACAAACACTGACCGTGTTACAAACAACTTGTACCTGTGAGAATCTTAGCATGGGCAGAAGCAAGAAGCAAAAACAACGTGTGGACAACAACTTGCACCCATGAGAATCTTAGCATGGACAGAGGCAAGAAGCAAAAACAACAGAGCAGAAAAACAAGAAGGAATTCACACCTGTAAGAGGGAGGCTGTTTTTCGCAAAAGATATGTACTAGGAATAACTGACCAATATTGTTGTATAAGTGAGGTTTCTCGCTGTGGGGAAGCAGCAGGACCCCCGAAACCCCACAGAAAAAGGGTCGCCGCTGTGCGAACCCCCACGCAGTCCGGACTGGCGGAACCAGGACACCGCGGCACGAGAGCGCGGGTTGTTTCCCCCGAGAGGGAATAACAGGAGACATGGTGGTTAGGAGATGCAGACTCTGTGCCTTAGGAATCCAGGGTTTATTAGGGTGCAGCAGAGCAGCGCGGGGTCCGTGGGTGTTGGGAAGGGTCAGAGGGGAACGGAGCAGGTCTGGATCCGAAAGCGCAGAGCGCAGAACGGAAGCGAACATGGGGTTAAGAGGGACTGAAGGATGGGAGGAGTTTGGGGGGGAGAACCAACCGGGACGCGAAGGGTACAGGATTGGCAGGGGAGTCAGGGAATAGGGGTGCAAGGGGGGCAGGTACAGAACTTTAAAAACTAATAGTAAACCGCGAGTAAAGGAACATTCTAGCTATTAACTTCAAAAGGATAAAGAGGAGGAGAGACCCAAAAGGCCAATACTTCTGTTCCCTGTTGCATATTTAGGAGGCTAGTTGCAAGGTGTCTTGAGGGAACACTTTTCTGTCACCCTGACCTAAAAGTCTCTTCAGACCCAGGGGGCTTCGTCAGGTATTTCAGCCTCCAAGCTCATCTGGGCTAACCTCACTGCTACAAATAAGTTCGGAGCCAACACCTGGACTTGAAGCCTTATCTTCTACCATAAATTTCAGCATGGAAGCAAAAGCTGAAAAAAATATTGTCAGACTGAAAATACTGCTCTGATGACACCTCACAAAGGTTTTTGCGCTATATACTTTGAGAAAGAACACCTTATAAAAATCGTGTGAGTTAGGCTGTTTACTGAAGCACCTTGGATTGCTGAGTTAATGATTTTAAGGTAACCAGAAACTTGTATTTCGATGATGTCAGGAAAATTAATCCACAAACACCAGAGGTGTATGTCCAAAAAGGAGACAGAAGAGTTGTGTAACTTTATTTGAATAAAGGGAGAGGGCATGGGACAATTTACCATGGGGTCTCTCAATTGTGAGGACACAGCCTCCTTTTTATCCTAATTTCCCAGCTGCATTTCCCTTTCTCTGTCCCCATTCGCTGAGGTACTCGAGACGTATTCCCAAATCGCTTAATACAGACGCCCTTCTAATGTACATCCCCCCCCCCCGCCTTTTTCTTTGTGTCTCTGTTCTTTTTTCCAAGCCCAGGGTTTTGGTACGGCCTTGGGTGAGTAACAGTCTGTGTCAATTAATGGAATTCCTATGGAATTTATGGTTCCTCCCATTGGTTCTTTCACCTATCAGTATTTGGCCTTATCTACCAGCAGGCCTCACAGTTTGTTTGTAAAGACATCTCCCTCTCATTCTTTTCAATCCCTCTTCTTATCAGTAATTGTCATTGCAAACCTTAGTTCCAATTGACCTAATTTTCACTTCCTGGGTTTTTTGATTTTGTGATTATTTGCAGTGACATGATTTTCTGGCTTTTTGTAACCATTTCTAGATCAGTCGGCATGGCTACTACCTGCATCCCCTTGATCACATGATGAATGAGCTGCACTAAGCAAGGTATCATGCATGGTAAAAAGATTAGAGTTGCTATAGCACATAAGAGGAAAAAGAGTATTTGTTTAACCCATAGTCCACCAGGCAACCACGAAAACATGTCCTATTCCCATCCTTTCCACGTTTGGACTGGTACATGAGCTAACTTTCTTATCCCCTTTGTTATTTGTTTCACCACTTTTCCATTGTCATCTATTTGCAAACAGCAGTTTGAGTCATGTAGTTTTCCACACACTCCCCCTTCCTCTGTTAATAGATAATCCAATACCATCTGATGTTTGAATACTGCATTCTGTTGCGGTTTAGAGGATGTTACAGCAGACCCTACCGTAGAGCTTCTCTACCCAGCCCGGTTCAGCGCCTCAGTGCTCCAAACACTATGCCCCAGGGCTGGAGACTGCACTCTCACCGGCCGGGGAACCATAAGGCTAGCTCTGGTTCGTCTGCTTCCACAACCGGCAGT
The DNA here is from genome assembly GCA_024500445.1 of Entomyzon cyanotis. Lineage (NCBI taxonomy): Eukaryota > Metazoa > Chordata > Aves > Passeriformes > Meliphagidae > Entomyzon > Entomyzon cyanotis. The sequence goes on from JAKEPQ010000750.1 coordinate 90,106, forward strand.
GATAAAGGAAGCGAGGAGGGTCTATGCGTTGTGTCCATGGAAGATGTTTATTCGCATGGTGCAGCAGAGGCCAAAGACCTCCCAGAGGCAGAGGTGCCTCGTGGGCAAAGGCCTCACATGCACAGGCACATGTGGTGCATAGACAGCCACATGCATAGACACATGTGGAGCATAGACTACATGCTGCGTAGACGCACCGGCATAGACAACAAGATAGGGGAGGGTCAGGGGTTTTATAGGGAAACAGAGAGGGGCGGGGACAGCACACTGGCCCAGTGACCTCTGGGTGCAGGGGAGGTACATAGGCAGAGTTAGGGAACAGGAACCAATAGGGAAAACCCGAGGGAGTGGCCAGGGCCACGTGGGGTTAGGGTACAGGAACCAATAGGGAAAACTGGAGGCGTGGCCAGGACCACTGGGGTAGGGAAAGGCAGAACAATGGTAAACACATTAAGAAGGAATGGGTGGGGGACTTGCAGCTATTATCACAACAGCATTCCTCATCTGAGTGGATTGGTCAGCAAGAAGGTCAAGAGCTGTAGCTGTCTGGTTGGTTATTATTTCAAAGACAGTTTGTAACCTAATTATCCAATTTAAATTATAAATGAGTTCTCTGGCACCTGATATTACTTCGTTTGGATTCCAAGTGGCTGTCCATAGTGTTGTATAATTCGCTCTGGTGGCCATTCATCTTTTCCCCATTTTTGGGTGCTTGCTCCAGCCAAGGATGCATCAATCAACTGCTTTTTTCTAATTAGATCATCGTATACCTTGATTCCTAACTGATTTCCCTGAACTTGTGGTAACAGAAAGAACACTGGTCTAATATACCCTACATAACATATTCCTGACCAGTTTGGAGGCAACCAGCAATAAGCATGTTGGCCACAAATCCAATAATGCCCTTTCAAAGCCCAGGTTCCATTAGAAAAGGGACCTTTCCAATTTTCATCATCAATTGGTGGGTCAAAATACAGCTTGCTTCCTGGGCCTAATGGTCTTCTAACAATAGTTGCCTTACCATAAGAGTCACAATATTTGCATCTCCAAGCTCCTACATGTGGTTTCCACCTACAGTTACATGCCAGATCTGTTTTGTTAGATCTGAACCAGAACCTACTAAAAAGGGTTTGAGTTCCATTACGGTGTTGCCACTTCCAGTGATAGTCATGGACAACATGTGTCTTACTTGTGGAATTATTAAAAATAATTGGTCAAAAAACCCATCTTTCCCCACTGCTTTACAGCTTTCAAAATCAATTTGGTAATTATGGTAGGAACACCTTACCCAGCTACCATTAGTGAGCTAAACATGCATTTTATTCTATCTGCCTTGATATTTGGAACAATCGTAAGGAGGGCAGTTGCGAGTCCAACAATCTAAACCTAAAGTCCAGTCACAAACACTTTTTCTCACATATAGGCCTCCTGTTCTATTTAGACAATAAAAGCCTCTTTCAGAAGGATGAAGTCATCATGGACTTCCTTCCTCGTCCCAAAATCCTGTTCTGTTATGGACTTCACTCAGGGTGCTGACCCACTATTTAGGTTTGACCAGGCTAGCCACCCATGGCCAGTCTTCAGATCCTCCTGGCCCCCTGCAGGACCCAAAAATTGCTCAGGTTAAAGATTTTTGCTACTTTTTCTCCTAGGACTAAAAACTGTTTCCCCCCTCTGGCCTGAACTTAATTGACAATATAAAGGTAAGATTAAGACAAACATTCTAATGGTGAAATCTAATCACCTAATCTAATTCTCACATTGTCCTCTGCACCACCTGTGGTGAGTGAAGGCGTAAAAACAACTTAACATAAACAATGACAGCAAGTATTAGCCACCCAAAATGACCGGAGATTCGAAAGGAGGGATGCTCACACAGACTAGTTCAGCAGACAGTCTGTGGGTAGGCACATGAGGCTTCCCCCGATGTTGACACACTGGCTACAGCTCCGGTCTGCTCCTGCAGAGTATAAACCACGGCCTCCCGACCTTCCCCTCCAGCTGAGATGTCCAAATTTCCAGGGCCCTAGAGACCTTGACCCAAGTGTGATGGGTCCATCCGTGTTCAGCTGTCTTGACGGCTGTTTCTGTGGTCAGTAACACTTGGAAAGGTCCACGCCATTTCGCCATCAGTTGTGCTTCTTTCCACTCCTTAACCAGGACTCAATCTCCGGGCTGAATGTTATGAACAGCAAAGTCCAAGGGCAGGGTCTGTGCCAGCTGAGCTCCCTGTTAAAGAGATTTCACAAGAGACAGTATCTTGGCCACATATTGTTTTAAATATACATCTCTTATCTCTAACCCCCCCCCCAGGCTGAGAATTACAAGGGTAAGGAATTCCAAACATCAGTTAAAATGGAGATAATTTAATATCTCCCCTGGGTTTGGCCCTTATTCTTGCTAAAGCCAGTGGCAAAATCCGTACTCATGGCATCTTACTTTCTATCACCATCTTCAAAAGGTGTTTCTTTATTTCTCCATTCATTTTTTCTAACCGACCTGAACTCTGGGGGTGCCAGGAGGTATGGAGGTTCCATTGCATTCCTAACGCAGCCATGACCCCTTGAAGAATTTTTTCCTATAAAGTGAGTTCCCCTCTCTGAGTTTATTGCTTCCATAATCCCATATCTTGGAATTATTTGTTCCAAAAATACCTTAATAACTGATCCTGTAGTTGCTGAAACAGTTGGGAATGCTTCTGGCCACCCTGTTAGGTGGTATACTATTACTAGAAGATATTTAAACCTTGCTACTTGAGGCATTTCAGTAAAATCCACCTAGCATCTTTGGAAGGGACGCACTGCCCAAGGCCTCCCTCCCCTGGCAGTTTTCTTTGTAACCTTGTTATTGGCTTTAGCACAAATCAAACAACCTTCAATAGCTTGTTTTGACAGATTAAAAAGACCCACAGCTGCATATATTTTGAGGAATGCCTCTGCCAATCCTTGAGAGCCCAAATTGTGATAAATAGGGATTGATTTGCTAAATCGCAACAGGGAAACAGGGCCCCCACAGACCAAAGACATCCTGCTGTCATAAGCAGAACTTGAACATCCTGTTTACATAAGGCTTATACAGAACTTGCACAATTTGAATAACCGGCAAGGTTTAGGGGGAAGGTTAGGCTGCGAACGTGTGAGGAAGACTATGAGCCTTCGGCCCCGAACGACCACCAGAGAGCAGCAGCAGACCCCCTAGCAACAGCACAGACCACGCAAACACGGCCTTATCTCCAGCGAATGACACATAACCCGGAAAAAGAGACTGCATAAAACCCCGGCACGCACAAACCTCAGGTGCGGTGTCGTAGGCAGAGCAAGGGAGCTCGCCTAGCCCGCCCAGCGCTGCTTTGACCTGTATCCGCTTGCTTGAATAAATTACAATTTACTGAATTGGAATTGTCTCTGATTGACTTATTGAGACCCAATTTATGACAAAATGACTCCTTTCATGGAGTTGTTTTAATATTTCTAAGGCCAGAGCCTTTGTGTCTTGGGGATATCTTTTTATCCCATCCCATCTTTGTTTTTTTGTTCTTTTTGTTTGGTGTCTGGGATGGTCGCGCCTCCCCCACCCCCCGAGCTCCGTAATCTTGCGATAGGTGGGAGCCAGCCCAGGATTCCGTGTGAGAGTTGGGGGGGAGAGAAGGGGAGCTCGGCCCTTTTCAGCCACGCCGGCAATTCGAGCAGCCAGGCAGCAGGGTCTCTCCAAGCAGAGATACTGTTGCACATCGGGTTTGCCTGTTTCTTTGTTTCTTTCTCCTTCGGCACTGTGACTGGGCTTGCTGTCTTGTTTCTCTGCCTCTCTGCTGTTTGGGAGCTCAGAGCCAGTGCGTGCCGGGCTGGGAGCCAGGACTGGGGTACCCCGTCCCCTGCTGGGAGCCACCCCACCTCCACACAGCCTGGACCCAGGGACTAGCCATTGTCAGCGAGCTATCCAGGGGAGAGATTCCCTGCTCAACCCCCACTGTTTTTCTGCTACTGCTCCATTGTTTTGCAACATTGAAACCAAACACCTTGTGCCTGTCGGCTCCTGCTTCAGTTGTGGAGTTCCTGCTACTTCTTGTTTGCTACCCCGGGCAAGCCAACCCTGCAGTTCTGAAGGGACGTCCCTTCCATTACCGCATGAGAGAGAGCTGAAACCCTGCAGCTGCCCAACAGCGTCCCTACCAGCTGTGACCGTAACTGCACCAAAGGGGAGTGTGCCTGACAGCCCAGAGCAGGCTGTTACTGGGTTTCTGGTTTTGTTTGCTGTTGCTGCTGTTGTTGTTTTTTGTTTGCCTTGTTATACATACTAGTAAAAAACTGTTACTTCTTTTCCCATATCTTTGCCTGAAAGCCCCTTAATTTAAAATTTATAATAATTCAGAGGGAAGGGGGGTCATATTCTCCATTCCAAGGGAGGTTCCTGCCTTCCTCAGCAGACACCTGACTTTGAAACCAAAACACTTTGGTATCCACTGTTTACCATTCCTCGTAAATCAATTATCCCCTCTTTCCTCTGCCCCACTATTTTTATTTATCTCAAGCTTCTCTGGCAGAAAAGACAGTTTCTCTGGCAGCAGTGGGGCTACTGGGAGTAAAGGGAATACCTTAGAGATTTCTGGCAACAGTGCAGCTTTCTGAGCCTCTTCATCATCCAGTTGGTTAACTATTGCTTCTTCTGAGCACCCTGCTTGGTTTCCCCTAATGTGTATTTTTACCATCCCTTTTGGTAAATTCACCACCTCCAATCAGTGAGAAATTAAGCTCTCATGAAAGAACGTTTTTCCCCTGCAGGTTAATAAACCACTTTCTTCCCATAATTTCCCAAATGCATGTACCACCCCATATGTATATTTAGAATCAGTAAAATATTCACTATCTTGTTCCAATATAATTCACAGGCTCTTACAAGTGCACACAGCTCCACTGTTTGAGCTGGCCATGTGGGCGGCAATCTCCCCCCTTCTTTTAATGCCCTTCCCTTAATGATATTGTATCCTGTAACTTGCTTCCCTTCTACCACCCTTGAAGACTCATCAATAAACACATTTTTTCTCTCAGGTGAGAAAAGAGCAGTTATTAGATAAGGCAGAATATGTAAATTCTAAAACCCAGAAAAACAGGATTCCCTTAATCTTATCAAGATAAGAGGGACAAGAATCCATTTGAAGCCAGCACAAGAAATCCCTGAATCATCCCACGAAGGACTACGCATGCTCCAGAGAGAAAGGTGAAAAGTGCATTGTGAGGAAGACTACTGGGACCTTCATCTTGGAGGGGTTTTTGGGGGTCTCCAAAGACCGTTGGGACATACGGAGCATGCGTGATGCACATGCTAATAATATTAATGACTTCCAAGAAATGATTTGTATAACCACTCCTATCCCAGGGTATGTGATGAATATTCATGAATTTTACCTATAACACTGTGTCTTTGGAGGTACTGAGGTGTGTGTTTGGAGGAGTGAATTCCCCCCACACCCGGTGCACCAAATAAAAGCAAATACCCACTTCTCTGACTTTGTCTCTGAAGTGTCTCCGGGCTCATTTGGTACGAATCAAATTGGCATCCCAGATGGGACCCTAACTCTGCTCGGCTGCCAGGTCCAGGGGTAAGCAGACCTCCCAGTCATGACCCTGAATTTTCAGGGGGATCTCAGCTGTCCTTTGGCTCATGGCGGGAGTAGACCAAAGACCATCTGCACCAAATTAAGGTATTTGCTACATTAAAAAAACAGAAATGCCTGCAGGTCCAGGGTACTAGTCCCCGAGGGTGGGTTGAGACTAGGTCTCCTAAAATTAGTCCCGGGCAAGGGGTTGGACCCCCTGGTTTGACCCCACTGTCTGGAAAGGTACCTTTAAGGGGTCGAACCCCCAGGGGTTTGACCCCACTGTACTGCACCATCGTACTGCTATTTTTGTTCTGTTTGTCATTTTGTTACTGTGTGAGTGTGAACGAATGAGACGTGTCTCGGACACAAAGTGAGAGTGGAGCTCTATCTGCGGTTCCGTTATCTGGCTACAGAAATGGTTAGAGAAAAGCAAAGCGACTGGCAAAGAGTGAATGAGCATAAATCATATATAAACCGTTGGTTTGGAGTATCTGGAGGGGGGTACATTGTATTATTGGGGGGGAAAGGTTTTAGTTACGGAATTGAGAACACCCAGACCCCCAACACCTTTCTAATGTAGCTCCGTATGATTTTCCTTTTGAAATCCTGTGTTTTGTGCGTGGAAACAGTCTTGAGGCTTGGACTTGGTGCACTTGTATTAATTGTGAGTGGAAGTGATATTGTCTATTTGCTCAAGTGCTTTTGAAATTTTTTTTGGAATGTGTGTGCATGTACTGTGTGTGCAAAATTTTACCTGTGTTAATTTGTATTTTTGCCAGCATATAAATTCATGTGGGGACGCCCGCGGGATAAAAGTAACTATTGAGTCTAATAGGTACCTCTTTGGGACTCCTGTGTGTAGCTGCTGGAATATGGTTGTGTAGAATGTTGTAGTAGAAAGAGTGGGCATGCAGGTAGATAGAGTAAAAGAAAGAAGGAAGAAGAAGGAAGAAGAAGGAAGAAGAAGGAAGAAGAAGGAAGAGAGGAGAAAGAAAAAGTATTGAGATGTTTTTCAGCACTTTCCCCCATCTTGCCCAAAATTTTGGCAGCTGACCCAGTGCCAGCTCCGGGTCACCTATATCCTCCACTTTCTGAGCAGCAGGAGTGAGCGCAGAGGTGCAGGGCTAGGAGCATAGGCTGAGGGCCTGTGGGGAAGTGTGGAGCTGAGCTGGAGCTGTGGGACAGCTGAGAGCTCAGCACCGGGCAGTCCTTGACCCTGGCATCCCCCAGGGCAGAGGCGGCAGTGGCCTCCCAGCCTCCATGAGGCTGCAGGACACCCCGGTCACCTGTGGTGCTTCTAGCCATGCCTGCTGGGAGCGCCAGAGGGGAAGCTGTGTTTGGACACTGCAGAAGAACTATCTGGAAAACGCGGATTGTACATGGAAGGATTAGGAAGAGTTTTGTTTTGGTCACCGGAATGATTTTGTGGGAGAATGAGCACCCCCAGGCAGTAGTGGGGGTGGGGCTAGAGGAAGGGCAGAATAAGCCCCTGAATGAACTGGTTAGAAAGATACAGCAAACGTATGTAAGAAAGGATAAGAGAAAGGCAAAAGCAAAGATGATGCCAAAGGTATTACAGCCCCAAAAGAATAAACTGCAGGGCCCCCGGGGCAGAGGAGACAGGGTCAACCACCAGGATGTGGCAAAGGCATTCCCTCCTCGGCAGGAGAAAGCAGATTAGAGCAGCGGCTGGGAAGAGATCAGTGTGCTATCCGCAGGGCAGAGAGACACTGAAAGCAGGAATGTCTGTGGAAACAACTAGATACTCACAAGGAGGAAGTCCAGAGATTAATAGAAATGAATTGTTAAGGTTGTCAGGGGCTCCCATTATACCAGGGATGCCCCACACAGGAGCCCTTGATAAGTTTTAAGGTGGGCCTAGATTGAGAGGAGATGTGAAGGCTCTTGATTCACATTGAATTTTATCCCCAAGAGAGAAAATCGTCAACAAAATCTTTAAATATTCAAGGAGTGAGTGGAAAAGATGAAGTGTGCACCTTATTCAGCCACTATTGGTAGATGTGGGGAATAAGTTTGAAATGCATGAATTTCTGTTTGTTCTTAATTGTAATTGTAATTTACTAGAAAGAGATTTGATGGCTAAAATCAGAATGCACATTAATATTGTAAAGAACTCCAAAAGCTAACACTGTGGTATCTTTGTCTGAGAAGTCATGCTGAAATAAACCCAAAAGTGTGGGCAGCCTCAAGGAAAATGATATAATAGATAATTAAAATAAATCAATAGTAATAGGATAATTGGCTATTCTCTATTTAAAGTAACTACCAAAATGTTATTGTGCTTAAAATACAAGTGCATGGTGAATTCAAAAGTCTTTGGTGTACACAAGGATTTGGAGTTTAGTTTAAAAAAAACAAAACTAAAGTTCCATGTGTAAGAACCCTCAGAAACTTGATTTGTATAAAGGATATACCAAATTTTGTAATTAACTATTTCAGAGTTAAAGTCTCCTGCCTGGGTTACTCTGAGTGGTTGGTTTGTTATGAGCAGAGTTTTGCTCAAGTGCTTCTGAGTTCTTTAGCCTTCAAGCAGCCAGAGAAATTGCCTTAGAGGAGATGCAAATTGACACTGCTGAGGGAGAATGTGAACAATGTTTTCCCCTCAAAACCAAGCTCTGTATGTTTGCAGAGAAGGAAAACAAAACTGTTGCAAAATAAAACTAGCTAGCATAAAAAATAAGGATTTCCAATGGGGGATTGAAGGAGGCAAGAATTCATCCTTCTCCCCACTCTAACCTGTGTTATCACTGTACAGGTTTGTTTTAATATCATTAACAACTTTGAATGTTCAAGTGTGTCCTCATCAGATAAAAAGCTAAGTGTGTCCAGATGTGAGACAAGGAGCCACTCAAGCCACAGAAGCAAAAAGAACTGCTGACTACCCTCAAAACTGTGAAATCTACGGCCAGACACTCCTCTCTAATGTGAAACTCCAAAGAGGACACGAAAGAATGATACTGGACAATATAATATACAGTAAATTGGTTAAAAGCTGCAACGCCAAAATGAAACACATTAAATGGTTTTGCTTTTTGTATTTCCAGAACAGTGTTATCCACAGTCAGCTATCCTAGCAGAACCTTGTAATAATTGTGATAGCAAGTACGGTTTCAGATGCAAAGGGGTAAGTAAGCCAGAAAGAAAAGAAAGCTATATCCTTTTTAATGCATGCACATGAAACAACGGCCACATTAGCTTATGGACTTAAATCTAAATTTGCAAAATTGAGGTATAACAATAACAAAATATTTTATTTTAAAATGAAAAGGTTTCAAAAGGATGACTGGCTATTCTACTAAGTATTAGTAATTGTCACATTTCTAACTGTTGCTGTTACATGCATATTTGTTTGTCCAGTGTTTGAGAATGCTAAGCCCCACAAAAGGAAGATACTGCCTTTGAGCAATCCCTAGAGATCATGGACTGATCTGCCAGGCTTTGGGCTCTGCAATTCAAAAGATGCTTTTAAATAGCAGTTACCATTCATATGAATTCCAGTAATTAGATCACAAGCAGAGAAAACTAACAGTAGGAGAGTCCTAGTCAGTTACCATTTATGCTTTCCTCTTTCCTTTCTGCTCTGTTTGCTAGAAATTCCACCAAGGTGGGGAGAAAAAGTACCCCATTTTACAAGCGAGAAAAGCTATCAGTGGTCCTGATCACTGTCTTGAGCCATGATGTGGGCTGCCAAAAACTGAAAAGATTAATGTCTCTGAGACACTTCAGGATGCCTGTGTGTGTGGTGTGTGTGTGGGGAGGGGGCAGGTCAGGCCTTGCCCTGGTGAGACAGTGAACTGCTCCTCACCCCACCCCCAGAGCATCCCAGCCCTGCAGTGGTGCTCTCAGTCACAGACACAGCAGAGGCAGTGCTGCACAGAGCTCCAATCCCAGCCCTGCAGTGGTGCTCTCAGTCACGCACACAGCAGAGGCAGTGCTCCATTCTCCCCATCCCTGACTCCAGAGAAACCCAGAAAGCAAATCCCGCTGGGGAATGGAAGGCCCAAGAAAGCCAAAAGAATTAACATTCCTCTTAGAATTTCTCCATATTCTGTCTTTCTTCTTTTTCTTCAAAATATTAAGAAAAAAAAACAAGTCCCTTTGAAATTTCCTGCTCAAAATTCTAGACCTATGGGGAGGCTAATATGTAAAATAAGAATCAAACTAAGCAAAGACCAAAGCTCAGGAGTTAGCCAGTGCCCCCAGGGCAGGGTTGGTATTGGATATGTGCCCATAAAGTTTTACCCTTGGGATGGTAAGTTTGCTGTGCGATAAGACCAGTATTTCCCCACATTAGTGTTGTTCCTCAACTACAAGGTTTACTCCAAACTTTTATATGACTAGATAGGCCCACCGGATTTCACAGCTTTGCCAGGTATTTTATACCCTGTCTCGGAGTAAGTGAACTAGAGAAATCAATAGTGAATCTTTCTGCCACTATAGAGACCATAATAAATGCCAATGCAGATGCCACAAGAGCACAGAAAATTGAGATTAAGAGCATCTCACAATTACAGACTTGCATACTGTATGCCAAAGGAGGAAGAGTGTGGCCAGGGGCCATTCGGGGCCATTCAGGGCCATTCAGACAGGAAGCTGGGTTAAACCCTTCCCCACTTCTCAATTCTAAATCCTCCTGTTCCATTAAACAAGATTCATACTGTAAAAAACCGAGTGCTGGTCATCCACTTAGAGGCTCTTTCAATTAACAAAGCTTTAACTTGATGCAAATCTTTAGCAATCAGATTGTCTTGCATGGGAGAAAGGAGCCTTATGAGTTTCTGCAGTTTGCCAGGCTTTTAGCAACAAGCAGTAATTTCTATTAGGGTAGCTAGCACTCCAAGACTCTGTCTCATTCACAAGGTTCTTTGATATTTGGCCAATTAGTCTAATATGATGTAAAATACCATTTATTAGACACAGAAAATAACAAACATACAAACATGGAACAGATTTACATACATACACATACAATAAAGGCATAATTGCAAAACTATAATAGCTAAAATGCAATTATGGGGTAAATGCTTGAAAAAACTATAAAGTAGCTAAAATGCAAGTTATAGAAAGGTACCTATTCTTATTATTATAAGCTAGCCAGAATAATACAATTTAGGAAACTGATCTTACCAAAATACAATTTTGGTGCTGGGATACATCAGAATCCGCCCTCAATCTTGCAAGAAGTTACCACAGAGCTGCATCCAGACTCTGGGGAGAGTCTTCCACGCATCTTCAGAGCATGTGTAAGAGACTTTTACCTATGGGATATTTCCGTGAGGTTTTTATAGGGTAAAAGTGTGGCTTGTGTGGTCACCAAAAATTATTGTTGTTTATTTTCCACATTCTCTCTTCATTCCACAATATGAGTTACGGGTAGTGATTTTAGACTTTCGGGTGATTTTAGACTTTAGATAACCCCGGCCAGGCTGTTAACCTAACCGAGCCACCCATCTCTTTCAACCGAGCAGAGAGAGAGAGAAGGGGGGGGAACGTCCTGTCACACAGATTGTAGCTGTTGAACCACTAGTGGAGTGAAAGAACCAGGCCGATCAAACGTGGCAAAATTCTGATTTTATTATTTAATTCTAAAACTTATATAGACTTTCAAAGATCGTCCGGATTGGGTCAATCCAAAACCTCCCCCTAGGCCAATTGGCCAGGCTTGAACCGCCTATCTTTCCAGAGACCGTTTCAATAACATCTAAACTTTATTTATAAAAAACACAGGAAGAAGAAGAGAAAATTCCCATGGGAAAGAGTCTGTGCTTGCCACAGCTCCCCCTTTTATTTAAGAACAGAAGGCATTGCTTGTGAGCCTCAGTGGGTCAGCATGAAGGATCTGCTTGGCCAGTTACCAAACAGAGCCTGGTTGAAACTCGAAAAGGGGTCTGTCCGGCGGTGGCCAGCCACCGAACAGAGCCCAAACCAGATGCTGATTTAAGGTGGACAGAGAGACTCTTGCAATACCCTAGATAGAGCATATATAAACCTAATTCTACATACAAATCTATAATTAAATTAAAACATGCATTCAAAGTCCTTGCTTTCTGACTCCATAAAATAAATTTCAGTCTCTGCTTGTGGAAGGACCAGCTTCTTGGTCATCATCAGAAGGATCACTTGGTTGGTGTTCTGCATTCTGGTTGTTATTTTGAGGTTGCTGGTTCTGTCTCGGGAGCCGCAGGTCAGGGCGGACGCATTTTGCAGGCAGCCATCGTACCCCAGTATCTGTGGAGATGCAAGCATACCCCCGACCCCAAGCAATATGCTCATGTGGGCCTTCCCAGGTGTTAGTAAGTAGGTTCTGTACCCATACCTTCGCTAAAGGCAAACGCAACTCGCCTGACGACTGCAATGAGAGAAAATGGTTCAAAATCACAGGATTATTCGAATTTGGTGGCACTGTAAGGTGATTGATTGTGTACAAAGCTTTTTCCAATCGACTCTGTGGTGTTTCCCCATGCATTCCAGCTCTTTGCCTTTCCAAGACATGCTTCAAAGTACCATGAGCGCGTTCAACAATGGCTTGGCCAGTAGGAGAATGCAGAATACCGAATGTGTGGTCTACACCCCATAGGTGTAAGAACTGCCGCGTCTTCTGCGAGGCGTAGGCAGGACCATTGTCGGTTTTCACAGTGGCTGACACCCTCAGGACCGAGAAGGCTAATTTCCAATGGGCAATGGCACCATGACTTTTTTCTTCAGTATGAGCAGTTGCCCACATAGCTGAGGAGAAAGTGTCAATAGACACATGCACATACTTGACTCGGCCAAATTCTGGAATGTGTGTCATCCATCTGCCACAACTGCAAGGCCTTTAGACCTCTGGGGTTTACCCCCGGTGGCAGAGGTGCAGCGAGTCTGTGGCAGTCAGCACAAGCGCTGACAATGTCACGAGCCTCAGTTGGCGTCAATTGAAACTGCTTCTGCAAGGTATGTGCACTCTGATGAAAGAAATTGTGCAATGCCTTGGCTTGTGCAATTTTGTCAGGCTGAGGTGCCACCCATGCAGGGTTGACTAGCATGTCAGCCCTGGCATTGCCTTCTGTTATAAAACCTGGTAATTTGGTGTGGCTTCGAATGTGCAGAATATAATATGGATGCACTCGAGCCTGAATCACCTTCCACAGGGTTCTCAATAGCAAAAACAGAGCCTCATTATTGACTTCTTCTAGAAGTGAACAATCCAAACATTTGGTTATGTCTGCTACATAAGCAGAGTCAGTGACCAAATTCAAAGGCACCTGAGAGAACCGTTGAAAAGCCATGGCAACTGCTTTCAATTCAACCAACTGAGCAGAGCCTGTCTCATGGCCTTTCAGCACTTACCACTCAGATCCTTCCTTCCAGGTAACAATGGCCTTTCCTGTTTTCCCAGAACCGTCCGTAAAGACGGTGGGTCCATGAACTGGCACCTGGCTGTTCTTTGGCCGCAATGTAAGATTGATTGAATTTGCCAGCTGCAGCAATTTTTGGCTGGGCAGATGGTAAGCAATCTGCCCTGAGAAACTTTGCAGTGCACTTTGCAAAGGAGCGCTGTTAGCAAGACTCCATTCGAAATTGTCCCGTGGTATCGGAACAACAATCGTTGTAGGATCTGCTGCCATCAACTGTAAACACCGATAACGGCATTTAGTTAACAGGCAGGCTATCAATTCAAACAATGTGGGTGCTGTCTTTTTTGGCTGATGGGGCAAAAAGACCCATTCCAGGATGTGCAAAGGATCATCCCATTGTTTGTTCCAGTGGCCAATGATACCTGTAGGATGGGGGTCTGGAGCAGTAATGAAAACAGTGATATCAGTAGAGGGATCTACTTGATAAACCTGATGAGCAGAAACAGCTTGCTGCACTTCATCCAGCACCCGTCGCGCCTCGGGAGTCAATTGTCGAGGTGAGTTTAGGTCAGAGTCCCCCTTTAAAATATTAAAAAGTGGGGAAAGTTGTGCATTGGTCAGTCCCAAATAAGGACGTAACCAGTTGCTGATGCCTAGCAATTTTTGGGCATCATTCAGAGTCTTAATAGAGTCTGAAAACTGCACCTCTTGATGCTGTATGGTTTGATCCAAGATTTTGACTCCCAAATATTTCCAAGGAGGCTGTTGTTGAACTTTCTCCGGAGACACTTGCAACCCATAGGAATGCAAGGCATTGAGCAGTTGAGGCTGTAACCTCTGCAACTCATCCTGGGTGGATGCTGCCACCAGGATATCATCCATATAATGGTAGCAGAGTGCCTCAGGAAACTGCTCACGGATTCCAGACAAGGCCTGCGCAACATACCATTGACAGATAGTCGGGCTATTTTTCATGCCCTGAGGTAACACTTTCCATTGAAATCTCTTTACAGGCTCAGCATTGCTAATTGCAGGCACAGTAAAGGCAAATTTTGGTCTGTCATTGGGGTGCAAAGGGATTGTGAAAAAACAATCCTTCAAATCAACGATCAAGATTTCCCACTCTGTGGGAATCCTCGTGGGTGAAGGTATGCCAGGCTGTATGCTCCCCATACTTTCCATCACTGCATTAACTTTTTGGAGATCTTGCAACAGTCTCCATTTCCCCGATTTTTTCTTAATCACGAAAACAGGGGTGTTCCAGGGACTGGTAGAAGGTTCTATGTGTCCCTGTTGCAATTGCTCCTGAACCAGCTGACAAAGGGCGACTAATTTGTCTTTTGGCAGGGGCCACTGTGGTTCCCATATAGGTGTTTTGGTAAGCCATCGCAAAGATAGCGTGGAATACAGTGCACCCTTGCACACAGTGACCCCTATTAAAAATTTGTCATGATTCGCACCCCCAAGCTGCCAACACGTCCCGTCCCCAGAGGTTAATTGGAGCTGGAGTGACAAAGGGCCAAATAGAGGCCGTGTGTCCCTCTGGATCCTTCACCAACACAGGTCACTTATTCAATTGACTCTGTGTTGTTCCTCCCAACCCTGCGATATTCAGTCCCACAGAGGATAAAGGCCACGTAGGAGGCCATGAAGCAGAGGAAAGGATCATTGCATCAGCACCTGTATCGATCAAACCTCGGATTTGAATTCGATGGGGACATGCTTTCAGCATGATGAGGGTACAAGTCATCTGCGGTGACTCATTAGAGATGGATGCAGCCCAGTAGACCTGCGGAAGTCCCGGCAGTTCAGTGCTGTCACCTCCGCCAACTTGCTAGTCTACCCTGGGAACAGAAGACTCAAAAGGCAACAATTGAGCAAGGTGAGTCTTTGCAGAAATGGTGACGGGGGGGTCTGACGTGGAAACCGTAGCGTGAATCTGGCCCTTGAAATCAGCATTTATGAACTCTGGAAGAAGGCCACCTTGGCTGGTGGCCTCAGGCCCTGCCACAAGCAGTGCACCGTCCCCCTGATCCAGGGGACCGTCCACATCCAAAGGAACCCTGTGGGCATAGCCAGATTCTAAGACGACTGTTGCTGTGGGTAGGCGTTGACTCGGGCTGAGCCTTTGGTGCCTCTTCCACATTGACCGGGTAAGCCTGGGCCATCACCCTCTTCTGGGGGAACTGATGTGATGGGGGGCAAATCCCCCTTTTTGCACCCCTCTTCACGTTTCCCGACAGGGGTTGACCATCTGCATGGTACTGCGACCTGCAGCAGTCTGAAGTGTGACCTGGCCTACCACACCTCTTACATTGAGGAGTCTCAGTCCCTGAATTTCCCTTTTTCCCTGAATTTTCTTTCTGCTTTGATTTGACTCGTTTCCGTTTGTTCCCAGCTTTGGGCTGTTTTTGTCCCTGATCAGAGGGTCCCTGATCAGAGGACAGAAATGCAGCCAAAACGGACTTCCCCTGATTTTCTGACTGCACCCTGGCACAAGCTCGCATCATGTCTGCGACAGAAGGATCCCCCGGTAGGGCATTGATGATCCTTCTACACTCGTTATTGGCATTGTCCCTTGCCAAATGTTTCATCAGAATCTGTCTCATGGACGGATCCTCAATCTGCTTTTCCAAAGCTGCTGCCAGCTTCTCAGTAAATGTCAGGAAAACCCCAGATTGCCCCTGCTGTATCTTTGTGTACCATGTTTGCAGGGCGACCATCTCAATAGTTTTCAAAATGGCTCCCATACCGAGCTGTTGGGCTTGCTCCAGGATCCGAGAATCCCAAGCAGCTTGAACATTGGGGTTAGCAAAAGGTCCCTTACCCATGAGGACATCAGCCCCAACCATGCGCCTAGGGTCCTCGGAAGGCAAGGACATATTTTTCTTCAGCTGTTCCTCAACCATCACTTTCCATTTGTCCTCAAAGGCACTGTATTGCATAGGGTGAAACAGCACCTGAGCCAGATACATTATATCAAATGGAGCAAGCAAATCACTATTTATCACTCTAAGAAGTTGCATTACAACCTGAGGAGACAAGCCAAATGTGGCTACTTTGGTCTCTAAGTCATTTGTCATGCGCCATGCGATGGTGGAGTGGCTGTTCCTTGTGTCCATGGCGGCCAGGCCAGGCACAAACACCGAAAAAGCCTGAGCGCCCCCTTGCGGCAAGCCACCATCACTCAGACCTGCCGTAGCAGATTCGCAGCCCTCCCGCTGTTTGGGCATCCCTATCTTCTCTATAAGTGTCCAGTCTCCCGCCTCCAGCTCGCCCTGCTTGACTGATTCCCAGAACTGCAGGGAGTCACGTGGGCGGAAAATCTCCACGCCGGTGCGGCGTCTCCAAGGGTTACTTAGAACCCAATGCCTTTTCTTTTTCACCGCCCGCGCGAGCCTCCGCCCAGGAGGAAGAATGCCTTCCTCGTCACTGTCTGAGTTGTCCGTGTAAGGCTTGCTACCAGCATGCCCCATCACAAAGGACGGCGACTGGCCGGAAGCGGTGTCCACGCTGAAAAACCGCGCGGTGACAGGGTCGGGAGAGGGGCAGGGGGACGGCTGAGCCACCAGCGCACCGCTGGGCGCATTCGCCAAGCCCGCCGGCACAGCACTAGTACGCTGCGCCAGGGCTGCATTTGCCACAGAACCCGCCAGGGGAACCGGGACCTGCCCGTGACTGAAATGTCCCCTCGCCGCCGCCGCCATGTTGGCTGCCGGGTCAACAGGAAGCCCGGACCCCATCCGGGGTCCCGAGGCAGGGACTTCCGGTCCAGCCGAGCCTGCGCAGGGAATCCTGCGCAAGAGGTCCTCCATCTGTCGCGGGATCCCGGCCACTTCGGCCAGTAAATCCTGGAAAACCCACAACGGAGGAGGTTCCGCTGTGCTCGGCACGGATGCCAGCGCCTCCGTGTCGCGAGGAATCCGGGACGGCCCAGCTCCCTCAGAAATGCCAATCAAAGACCCCGCAGCGGAAGCACCGCCTGCCGGAGGCTACTCTTCCGGCCCCTGCCCAGCCAAAATGGCGGCTGGGTCCGGAAGCTGCCCCCGTGACCGTGCCGGGAAACCGCGGCGCCTCCGCCGGGCCGGCAGCAGCCCTCGGCAAAGCCGGGGCCACCCCGTCAGGGCCGCGGCGACCGAAGCCGCTTGTCGCTCTGAGAGCAGAACTCCTGGAGCCGCGAGCTGCTGGAACGCAGCCAAGGTGAGCAGCAGAGCGTCCCGCTCCCCGGCAGCACCCCCCATCTCTGCCCCGCCAGTCTCTGCCACGGACGCCGGACGCCCACAGGGGATGGGCACTCCGGCGCCATATTGCGGGGGTGGGGGGGGGTTTCTGGACCTGCCCATTTCGCGGCGGCAGAGGAGGGGGAACCTTTGCAGCGGCTGCGTCAGAGCTGGTCTTCGGCCCTCCTTTCTTCATCATCTCGGCTAGCTGTTCAGTCGGGTGAACATAAGTGCGTTTCGGGAGGTCACTCGGAAAAACATATTGAGTTTTCGCGGCTGCATCTGCCGTCAGTGACGGGACCTCAGAGTCAGTCTGGGTCGGTACGTCTTTCATGCGCCGCCCAACGACTGAAAGCAGAGGGTCCACGCCTTTGCAAGCCGCTATCTGGGCATCATAAAACTCCTGTCCTTTCAACGCGTCCCACATGTCTCTCCAAACCTAATGGAAGCGGACTGTGGTCCGGTCTCCAAACATTATCTCTGTGGCCAGGGAGCGGCCAACAGTGAGCCAGGACTCACAGCTCAGCACCATGTCCCAAACGTCCGGGGTCACGTGGTCCGAAAACCACTCCAACAAGGCTTGAGCAACCCGCGGCGTCTGAGCTGCCGCTGGGTCATCGTCAGAGTCCTCTAGAAAAGTCCGTAAAAGTTCATCCACAGGCAGGGGAGACCCCATCTCAATATCAGGATCGGCCATGCCTGACGGCAGGCGGTGGGGGGGTGGGTCCAGGCTGACAAAGTCCGTACCTGTAGCTGCGCGCAGTACGCGTCGGTGGTCACCAGATGTCGCTGTTGAACCGCTAGTGGAGTGGAAGAACCAGGCTGATCAAATGTGGCAAAATTCTGATTTTATTATTTAATTCTAAAACTTATATAGACTTTCAAAGATTGTCCGGAACAGAGATCCTCCTATTGTCAGTTTTCGGGCCTCAGTTATCATTAAAGCTGTGGCTGCACAATTCTGCAGACGATGAGGCCAGCCTCTGGCCACAGGGTCTAACAGCTTAGAAAAATAAGCAACAGACAGCTGTGTTCCCCCATGTTCTTGTACCAAAATTCCTTTAACATGGCCCTGTTAAACATCCACATATAACTGAAATTCCTTTTCTGAGTCTGGAAGAGCTAAGACTGGGGCATTTATTCATTTTTCTTTTAATTTTCTAAAGCTTTGCTTTCCTTCTGGTGTCCATACAATGACATTAGGACTGTTTTGGGTTAGAAAGTCATATAAAGGTCTGGCTGCGACAGAAAAATCCTCAATCCATGCTCTGCAATACCCCACCAACCATAAAAACTGCAGTAACTTTTTTAAAGTCTGAGGTAATGGTACTTGTAAAATTCCTTGTACTCTTTCTGGATTGATAAGCCTCCAGTCAAAACATGTCCCAAATATTTAACCTTTTTCTCTGCCAACTGTGCTTTCTTTTCAGACACTCTAAGCCCCTTTTTAGCAAGAAAATTAGGCAGCTTCACAGTAGCCTCTTCAACCACCTTTTCCTGATCCCCTGATAAAAGCAAATCATCCACATACTGCTACAACCTAACTCCGGAGGGTGGAGTAAACTCTTTCAGTATTTTCTGCAAGGCTTGCCCAAACAAAATCGGTGACTTTATTTAACCCTGTGGGAGGACTGTCCATATCAATTGTTGTTTTACCATTTTCCCTCCTTCCTCCTATTCCCACTCAAAGGCAAAATACTGTTTACTGTCCTCTGTAATTGGACACCCCCAGAAAGCATTCTTCAAATCCAGTACTGAATAGTACTGATGTGAAGAAGGGATCTGATTCATGATGGTATAGGGATCCAGAACTGTGGGATGCCTTGGTTTGACAATTTCATTTATTATTCTTAAATCCTGCACCATTCTGTAGGTTCCATATAGTTTCTTAACTATCAGAACAGGAATGTTAGAGGGCTCCAAAAGACCTGCCTTTAGCAGGGACTTAATGACAGGCTGTGACCCTTTCTTTCTCTCCCTTGAAAGAGGGTATTGCTTTTTAGACACCACTTGTCCTGGTTGCTTCAAAGTAATTTAGAGAGGCTCCATATCTAATTTTCCGTATTTTCCTGGGGGTGCGCACCCTTCTGGGTTTCTTTCAGCATAAGTCTTCTGTGGCAGGATGTCCTTCCCCTTTTCTGTCTAGCACATATGGCTGGTGCATAGTTAACCCAGGCTGGGTCAAAAGCCCAGCAAGGGGTAAAAAGGCCCAGCAAGGGGTCATCTCTTGGCACCCGAGAGTCTGGGGCCCCAACCAAGAATTAACATCTTGGTATGGAGAACAGATGTGGAAAGAGATGAAAGAAAATAAACATTAGTGACCAAAGACATGGTTTTACACTATAAAAGACACACATATTATCACGGAGGTAGAAGCCTTCTACACACACCCTGGAAATGTGCAGGACTTCTCCCTGGAGTTTGGACGCAGATTCCAAGGTTACTTTCCTGGACATTGAGGGAAAGGATTCCCATGTGTGCCCCATCAACAATTGGATTGGTAGGAACACATTCCAACCTAGATTATA
The DNA here is from genome assembly GCA_024500445.1 of Entomyzon cyanotis. Classification (NCBI taxonomy): domain Eukaryota; kingdom Metazoa; phylum Chordata; class Aves; order Passeriformes; family Meliphagidae; genus Entomyzon; species Entomyzon cyanotis. Next base: position 109,808 of record JAKEPQ010000750.1, read on the forward strand.
GTATTTCTTGCTAGCTGTAATAATAGGTGCCTTTATCGCGTGCTGCATTTTATCTACTAGTAGCTTCTTTTGTTTTATTCCTGTGTAATAAATAGTCCATCCAAAGTCTGTTAATTTTGTGTCTAATGAATGATAATTCATTTTGTATTAGGCGTAATCAGCCATTATTAAAGAACTTGCAAACGAGACTGAGTCTTGGGGTGCTGGCCACCCCAATAAAAGCTACTGCCTGCTGCCCAGGCCTTGGCAAAAGGAAGAGACTTATCTAAAGCTCCTGTCTACATTTGTAACATTTTAGCATAGTCGGCAAGTGTTGTGATAATAGCTGTAATTTCCCCACCCACTTCTTACTTAATGTGTTTACTAGGGGAAATGTTATGATAAAAGCTGTAGCTTCCCCACCCATTCCTTCCTGAATGTGTGTACCTGTAACCTATTGTCCTGCTTTCCCCACCCCACGTGGTCCTGGCCACTCCCTTGGGTTTCCCTATTGGTTCCTGTACCCTAACTCTGCCCATGTACCTCCCCTGTGCCCAGAGGTCACTGGGCCAGTGTGCTCCAGTGTGCTGTCCCCGCCCCTCTCTGTTTCCCTATAAAACCCCCCCCCTCACCCTCCGCCATCTTGTTGTCTATGCACCACATGTGTCTATGCACACATGTCTATGCACATGTGGTCTATGCACATGGTCTGTGCACCAGGGGAGGCCTTTGGCCTCTGGTGCAGCCATGTGAATAAAACCTTCCATGGACACTCTGCATAGACCCTCCTCGCCTCCTTTATCACTGCCGATTGTGGAAGCAGACCAGAGAAACCAGAGCTAGCCTTATGGCGCCCCGGCCGGTGAGAGCGCAGTGACCAGGAGAGTTTGGTGCACTGAGGCACTGAACCGGGCTGGGTAGAGATGCTTTCGGGTAAGGTCTGCTATAACATCCATTTAACCGCAACAGGAAAGGATAATGGAAATGATTCAAAAAATCAGACTAGAGACTTAGCAGACTACTTACGGAGACACAGTGTTCATATTGAGATTGATGATCCCTGGTGACAGGAAAATTAATCCACAAATACCAGAGGTTTATGTCCAAAAAGGAGACAGAGGAGTCCTGTAACTTTATTAATGAATAAAAGGTGAGGTCATGGGCATTTCCCATGGGGTCTCTCTCAAATTGATAGAGGACGCAGCCTCTTTTATCCTAATTCCTGGCCACAGTTCCCCTCTCTCTTTCCCCATTGGCTGAGGTACTTGAGAGGTACAGGCTTCCCGGAAAGCCTAATTAATATACATCCTCCCCTAATACAGACACCCCCAATACACGTTCCCCTTTTCATCTTCTTCTTGTGTCTCTGTTCCTGTAGTTCATTAACACAGTTTTGGGTAAATCTAATTAGGGAAATTCCTATGGAAATCCTACCCATTGTTTCTTCTATCAGTATCAATGTTATCTTACCAGCAGACTCAGGTCTTCTCTTTACCAGTCATTTGTTTGTAAAGACACTCCCTTATCCTTTCAATCCCTTGTCTTTTTATTTTCTCAATAATTGTCTTTACAAACTTTAGTTATCATTGACCAGACTGTGTGTTCTTGGGTCTTTCTTGGTTTCGTGATCTTGGGTCTTTTTTGGTTTCGTGATCATTTGTAGTGACATGATTTTTTGTCCTTTTGTAGCCATTTCTGGATCAGTAGGCATGGCTACTACTTGCATTCCTCTGATCACATACTGAATGAGCTGCACTAAGCAAGGGATCAAGCATGGTAAAAAGATCATGTAGATACTGAAAAGCTGCTAGCAGAAGCTTTTCCCTGAGAATCTCTTCTTTCTCATGTGAGTTTTGAAAACAATCAGATGGTTTTTGTAAATAATATCTAAACACCTGCTGTTTTCCTCATCTGTTTGGGTTTAAGGCAGAGAGTGTTTGGAATTGGGCATTGTAGGACTTCAGCCAATCACCCCAGGAGGTGGGTGGCCACTGAACAATCACCTATGGGATTTTAGAACATACAAGCAGAAGTTGTAAACAATAAACTCTCTCTGCTTGCCACTGGATTGGTCTGTGCCTGCTGTATTCTCTCCCTCCCGGGTACTACAGCGACAAGATCAGAGCTGCTATAGCACATAAGAGGAAAAAGAGCATTTGTTTAACTCATAGACCACCAGGTAACCATGAAAACATGTCCCATTCCCATCTTTTCCACGTTTGGACTGGTACATGAGCTAACTTTCTTATTCCCTTTGTTATTTGTTTCACCACTTTTCCATTGTCATCTATTTGCAAACAGGAGTTTGAGTCATTTAGTTTTCCACACACTCCCCCTTCTTTTGCTAATAGATAATCCAGTACCATCTGATGTTGAAATATTGCATTCCTCATCTGAGTGGATTGGTCAGCAAGAAGGTCAAGAGCTGTAGCTGTCTGGTTGGTTATCATTTCAAAGACAGCCTGTAATCTAATGATCCAAATTAAAATATAAATGGCTTCTCTGGGACCTGATATTAATTCATTAGGATTCCAAGTGGCTGGTCCATAGTGTTGTCTAATTCGCCCATAAGCATATTGGCCACAAATCCAATAATGCCCTTTCAAGGCCCAGGTTCCGTTAGCAAGGGGGCCTTTCCAATTGTCAGGGGTTGAGAATTTCTTCCCATTCCCGTTACTAAGCAACAAATAGTTAGATGTTTAGAGTAATCAAAAGACAAAGGTGGGCTTGGGCGAGGCAGGGTAAGGGAACACCCGGCCCTTGAAACGGGAATCTCGCTCTCTTGTGGTTCGGACGCTGAGAGGAGAGGCTGCTCTTTGCTTTTCGGCTGGACCAGAGGGAATCCAACTGTGCCCTGTTTTCTCTTCTCCTGACTGGGTGAGCTTGGATTCAACCTTTTCTCCCCACGGGAAAGGGCACGTTTCCCCGGGCTGCGTTTCCTCGCAGCCGCTGCCGGGAGAGTCCCGCGGCCCCTGCTGCCTGCCCCACCCCGCCCTCTGCCGCACGAGACCGCGGCGTCTGCTGTGACTGCAGAAAATCCTCGCTGGCTGGCTGGGGAGAGGGCCAACTCCTGACCCGCCGCTCCGCTCGCCGCTCCGAGCTGCTTTGCTGCCTGCTTGCTCATCTCTCCGCCATTATCGGCTGCCACTACCAGACCTGACCCTGCGCCACAGCGCCACCTGCAGCCGCTCGGGAGTCATCGTGCCTGCCCTGCCTGGCCGGGAGCTCAACAGCGCCACCTGCAGCCGCTCGGGAGTCATCGCGCCTGCCCTGCCCGGCCGGGAGCTCAACAGCGCCCCTGCTGCTTGCAACCGTGATTACACCACACGGGCAAAGGCTCAGCAGCTCACAAGCCATCTGCTATTGGTTTTCTGGTTCTAGTTGTGGTTGCTATTATTGTTATTGCTTGTTTATAGATACTAGTAAAGAACTGATATTCCTTTTTTTCCCATACCTTTGCCTGAAAGCCCTTGATTTACAAAATTGAATAATTCGGAGGGAGGGAGGAAAGGAAATCACATTCTCTGTCCTGGGGGAGGGTTCAACCTCTCTTGGCAGACACCTGTCTTTCAAACCAAGACACCAATTTTCATCATCAATTGGTGGGTCAAAATACAGCTTTTTACCAGGGCCTAACGGTCCCCCAACAACAGGTGCCTTACCATAAGAGTCACAATATTTGCATCTCCAAAGTCTCACATGAGGTTTCCACTTACAGTTACATCCCAGACCTGTTCTGTCAGATCTGGACCAGAACCTAGTTAAAAGCGTTCGAGTTCCATTCCGGTGTTGCCGCTTCCAGTGATGATCACGGACAACATGTGTCCTACTGGTAGAATTATCTCGGGGGCAGGTTAAAAATAAATGGTCAAAGAACTTGTCCCTCCCCACTGCTTTACATCCTTCAAAATCCCTTTGGTAATTATAGTAGGAACACCTTACCCAGCTACCATTAGTGAGCCTAACATGTGTTTGATTCCATCTGCCTCAATACTTGGAGCAATCGTAAGGAGGGCAGTTGGGGGCCCAACAATCTAAACCCAAAGATAAAGTCTAATCACAAACACTTTTTCCCACATTTGCACCTCCTATTCTGTTGAGACAATAAAAGCCCTTTTCAGAAAAATGAAGTCACCATGGACTTCCTTCTTCTTCCCAAAATCCCGTTCTGTTATGTACCTCACATAGGGTGCTGACCCACTGTGGCAAGCACAGATTCTTTCCCATAGGAATTTTTCTCTTCTTCTTCCTGTGTTTTATAAACAAAGATAAAGTTTGGATGTTATTGAAATGGTCTCTGAAAACATAGGCGGTTCAAGCCTGGCCAATCGACCTAGGGGGAGGTTTTGAACTGGTCCAATCCAGATGACCTTTGAAAGTCTATATAAGTTTTAGAAATTAATTAATAAATCAGAATTCGTCATATTCGACTCGGCTCGGTTCCTTCACTCTGCTAGCGGTTCAACAGCGACAACCCACCACTTAGGTTCAGCTGGGCTGGCCACCCTTGGACAGTCTTCAGATCCTCCTGAGGCATGGGATTGACTCCACAACTCAGATCGTTATGAAGTAGGTATGTGTTTATTCCAGCTGGGGTGCATGGGGGTAGCCCCTCCAAAAGCATGCACACCGTCAGCAGCACTTCACTTGGTTTATATTAGGTTACAGGTTACATATGCATAAAGTTAGACAAAGCCCCTATATATATTCATTACCGATCCCCGCTTCGTATTATAATGAGTTCAAAATTCATTTAAATATGCTCGCGCAAGCGCAGTGTCTCAGATTAATTGTGGGCAAGGGTCCCAAATGATTAATGAGGGTGAAATCGGTAGTCTTCCTCATGATGAACTCTTCACCCTGTTCCCTTGCGCATGCTCCCTTGGTTCTTGGTCCAAGTCCAAGCCTGAGAACCAACTTGTACCAGTTCTGGGGTCCAAGGGCAGGATGCTCGGTCACACTCAGGTGCAGGGGTAGTGATAAGTAATGCATATTTAAAACAATATGTGGCCAAGATACTGTCTCTTGTGAAATCTCTTCAACAGGAAGCTCAGCTGGCACAGACCCTGCCTTTGGATTTTGCTGTTCACTAAATCCAGCCAGGAAATTGGGTCCTAGTTAAGGCATGGAAAGAAGCACCACTGGTGGCGAAGTGGCGTGGACCTTTCCAAGTGTTACTGACCACAGAAACAGCTGTCAAGACAGCTGAACACAGATGGATCCATCACACTCGGGTCAAGGCCTCTAAAGCCCCAGAGATCTGGACATCTCAACTAGGGGAAAAGGACAGGAAGCCACGATTGACTCTCCGCAGGAGAAGACCGGAGCATTAACCAGTGCATCGACATCAGGGGAAGCCTCGTGTGCCTACCAAAAAGTGTCTGCTAAAATAGTCTGTGTGGGCATCCCTCCTTTTGAAGCTCCAGTCACTGTGGGGGGGCTAATACATGCTTTCTTTGACTTACGTTTAATGGTTTCTGTGCATTCACTCGCCACAAGTGGTGCGGAAGATAATGTTAAGATTAGATTAGGATATTGGTTACATTATTAGAATGATTTCTTAATAATCTTACCTTTATATTGTCAGTTAGTTTTCGGCTAGAAGTGGAAGAATCATTTTTTAACCCTAGGAGAAGAAGTAGCAAAGACCTTTAACCTCAGTAATTTCTGGGTCTGCGGAGGGCCAGGAGTGATTTAGAATAAAATAAAAATTATTAATTTAAAAGAAGTAGAAGCTGGATAATAATAATAATAATAACTTTCGAACTGATTTAGAAGGCCAGAGATTGGATAATGATTTACTAAGATTTGCCTGCTGAAGACAATTTATTATTCGCTTAATGATTTTGTGCCTACCTAGTATTGGGGAGGATAGAGAGAGGAGAGCCAAATAATTGAGAAAAACTACTGAGTGTAACCGAGCATCGTGCCCTTGGACCCCAGAACTGGTACAAGTTGGTTCTCAGGCTTGGACTTGGACCAAGAACTAAGGGAGCATGCGCAAGGGAACAGGGTGAAGAGTTCATCATGAGGAAGACTACCGATTTCACCCTCATTAATCATTTGAGACCCTTGCCCACAATTAATCTGTGACACTGTGCTTGCGCAAGCATATTTAAATGAATTTTGAACTCATTATAATACGAAGCGGGGATAGGTAATGAATATGTATAGGGGCTTTGTCTAACTTTATGCATATGTAACCTGTAACCTAATATAAACCAAGCGAAGTGCTGCTGACGGTGTGCATGCTTTTGGAGGGGCTACCCCCATGCACCCCAGCTGGAATAAACACATACCTACTTCATAACGATCTGAGTTGTGGAGTCAATCCCATGCCTCATCCCTTAGCGTGTATTATTGCCACAACTTTTGGTAAATTCACACCTCCAATAGGTGAGAAATTAAGCTCTCATGAGCTAATGTTTCTGCAGGTTAATAAACCTCTTTCTTCTCATAATTTTAAAAATGCATGTATCACCCCATATGCATATTTAGAATTAGTAAAAATATTTACTATCCTGCCCCGATATACTTCGACGGCTCTCACAAGCACCTACAGCTCTGCTGTTGGAGCTGACCATGTGAGAGGCAATGTCCCACTTCTTTTAATTCCCTTCTATTAATGATTGTGTATCTTTCAAATTGTTTCTCTTCTACTACACTTGAAGATTCACCAACAAACACATTCCCTCCCCCAGGCCAGGGAGTGCCCCGCGAATCTTCCCTAGCCCGGGTCTGGAGATTTATCATCTGAATGCCGTGCAGTCATGGGTTGCTCCTCAGCCCAAAAACAGGAGGCTTAGTCAAACCCCCTCGTTTTTCAATTCTAAACCCTCCTCTTCCACTAAACAAGATTCGCAGTACAATAACTGCGCTTGTCATCTACTCAGAGGCTCCTTCAGTCAATAAAGCTTCAACTTGGTGTGAAACTTATCAGATATCTTCCTATTGTCAGCCCTCGGGCCCCATTTACCATCATAGCCTTGGCTACACAAGTTTGCAGTCAATGCGGCCAGCCTCTGGCTACATTCTGAGACATTCTGAGATATTGAATAGCCTCCAGCCACTGGATCTGGCAACTTAGAAAAATTAGCAACAGGCCGCCATGTTCCCCAAAAGTAGCTACCAAATTCCCAAAGCATGGGAGAACAATATTTTCCCCAAAAGCTACTTGCAAACTAACAGTATACTTTACAGAGTTGGCCTTAGGATTTTAACCTGCCAATTCTGGCTTTTCATAACAACAAACCATGCAGAGAGGACTGAAACCCCTTGGGGACTTGAACCAGGCAGACATTGTCACGCTCTTGGCTGCCTGGAACAGCTGGGACAGTGGCTGAGAGACACACCTTGTCCACACCTTCCCTTCAGCAGTTCTAAATTTTTTTTCTCTCCTCAGCAGTTAATTTGCATTTCTAAAGCTGTCCCCCTGGCTGCTTGAAATGGTTAGGCCAAGCAAGCACACAAAAAACCCCATCCAAAACAATACTTAATTGGCACACACTAAAATTGAACAGACACTCCAAAGTTATTTCAACACTTTCAGAGAATTACTTTATTTCAGGGGAATTTATTTTATGTCTCGACACTCACAAAAACTAACACAAACACACAAGTACACACGCATTCTGAAAAGAATTCATAAGCACCTGAGCAAAACTCTGCTCATAAAAAAACCAACTACTCAGAGTGACTCAGGCAGGAGACTTTAATTCCAAAATACCTTGCAATTGCATTTTAACCCCAGTAGGAGACTAACTCCAAAATATACAGAACCTAAATTCTTGTATACACCAAAGACTTTTGAATTTACCATGCACTTATATTCACTAGGCGCTGATACCCAAAATCACTATTATAAGCACAATAACACTCCACTTCGGTAATTACTTTAAATAGAGGATAGCAAATTATTTATTTCCATATATATTTTTTATTATTTATTATACCTTTTTTTTTTCTGGGGCTGCCCACGCTTCTGGGTTTATGTCAGTATGAGCTTTCTCAGACACTTTGCACAAAAATACCACAGTGTTAGCTTCTGTATTATTTTTCACAATACTAATGTGCATTCTCACTTTAGCCAGCAAATCTATTCCCAGTAAATTACAATCACAATTAGGAACAAACGGAAGTCCATGCCTTTCAAACCTATCCCCCACATCAACTAAAAAACCACACTTGCTCATCCTTTCTATGCACTCCGTGAATAATCAAAGATCTTTTTGACAACTGCCTCCCCCTTAAGGAAAAAGTTCAAAGTGGAATGAGAGTCTCCTGTGTCTACCAGTAAACACACCTCCTCCTGATCCGGACCCACTTTAAAATTTCTCAAGGGCTCCTGTGTGGTGGGTCCCTGGTATAATGGGAGACCCTGACACCCCCTAACAATCCATCTCCATTATCCTCTGGACTTCCTCCTGAGGATCCAGCAGTTTCTGAAGACATTCCCACTTCCAGTGTCCCCTCTGCCCTGCAGTTGGCACACTGATTCCTTCCCAGCCGCTGCTTCGGTTGGCTCTTCCCTGCTGAGGAGGGAATGCCTTTGCCATATCCTGGTGGCCAATGATTCACCCCAAGCAGGCCCAGAGACACTTCAGAGACAAAGTCAGAGAAGCGGGTATTTGCTTTATTCAGTGCACCGGGTGTGGGGGATTCCCTCCTCCAAACACACACACTGGCACTTCCAAAACCGCAATGTTATAGGTATAATTCATGAATATTCATGAATATTCATCACATACCCCAGGATAGGAGCAGTTATACAAATCATTTCTCAGAAGTCGTTAATATCACTAGCATGTGTGCCACGCATGCTCTGTATGTCCCGACGGTCTTTGAAGATCCCAAAGACCACCTTCAAGATGAAGGTCCCAGTAGTCTTCATCACAATGCACTTTTCACCTTTCTTTCTGGAGCATGCGTAGTCCTTTGTGGGATGATTCAGCAGTTTCTTGTGCTGGCTTCAAACAGATTCTTGTCCCTCTTATCTTGATAAGATTAAGGGAATCCTGTTTTTCTAGGTTTTAGAATTTACATATTCTGTCTCTCAATAGTTAACTTGAGTTACCTATTGATTACCCCTTTCTCACCAACCCCATCTCCTCTGTCCCGGGGGCCCTGCAGTTTATTCCTCCAGACCTGTAATACCTTTGGAATCACCTTTGCCTTTGCCTTTCCCTTATCCCTTCTTACATACATTAGCTGTATCTTTCTAACCAGTTCATTCAGGGACTTATTCTGTCCTTTCTCTAGCCCCCACCCCTACTATTGCCCGGTGGTGCTTGTTCTCCCACATTTCAAAATCATTCTAGTGACTCAAACAAAACCCTTAACAGACAATCCTAGTCCTTCCACGTACAAGCGGCATTTTCTAGATATCCTTCTGCAGTGTCCAAATGCAGCTCCCCCTTTGGCGCTCCCCAGGGGCATGGCTAGCAGTACCACAGGTGACCGGGGTGTCCTGCAGCCTCACGGAGGCAGGGAGACCACTGCTGCCCCTGCCCCAGAGGGGTGGCAGGGTCAGGGACTGCCCGGTGCTGAGCTCACAGCTGTCCCACAGCCCCAGCTCGGCTCTGCACCTCCCCACAGGCCCCCAGCCCGCGGTCCCAGCTCCACACCTCTGCACTCACTCCTGCTGCTCTGAAACCAAAGGATACAGGGGACTGCAGCTGGCTCTGGGTCAGCAGGCAAAATTGGAGGGCAAGATGGGGCAAGGTGCTAAAAAACATTCCAATCCTCGCCCATTTTCTCTTTCTCCTGTCTTCCCTCTTCTTCCTTCTTTCTTAACACATCCTTTTCTCCTGTTCCTTTCTTTCAGGTCCTAGCTGCCACCGGACTCAACATCCCTTTGCCTTCAACATGTCCACTCATCCCTCTTCATTCCGTGCTGTGGGAGGCTCCCAGCAGCTGCCCCCCTTTCCCTTCTTCCAGGGGATCAACCTCTTTTTCCATGGGATCATGCATCAGACACCACTTTCTACTACAACATTCTACACAACCACATTCCAGAGATTTACTTCTATTACCCTTCTTTAAAGCCAGTATCATAGACTGTTTTGGCTCTCTTGGTAACAAACCACATTTCTTCAGCTACACACACATAGGAGTCCCAAAGAGATACCTATTAGCACACACAGGGAAACAGCATACGCACAAAAATTCAACACGCGTTCAAAACATGTATTAACACTCAACTAGTTATTTTTTTTTTTTATTCCGGGGGCATCCCTGCATGAAAATACAAATTAGCACAGGTAATTCATGCGCGCACACACACACACACACAAACAAACATCACAGCAGCTGCAGGATCCACTGCAGGTATCAGACCTGCTTTTCCCAAAGGCACTAGGGGGCCAACTCACCCCCAGACCATAAAATCCACTGCAGTTTCCCTTGTTGCCCCCCTTGGACATGGACTGTAGAGACCCCTTCTCGACTTTCCCTTATTGCCCCCCTTGGGCATCCATGTCCTTATATTTTTGGGATCGCCATCCCTTGTGCTGGGGCCCCTTCCCAGCTTTACCTTTGCAACCCTCCATGGGTGCCCTGTTTTACCTGTGCTACCCTCCATGGATGCCCTCCCAGGTTTACTCTCCAGGGATCCCATTTTACTCACTGGTGACATTTTCAGTGGTCCTTTCTTGCGGACTCTTCACAGACCCCCCTGGTCCGCCGCACATCTGTCTCCTGGACAGTCTCGGGTACCCAATCAATCGCCTGGTACCAGCAACCACCAAGGGGAGCTGATCACCGAAACTGGGTGAGGTGCGCCTTCAGCTCCGCTTGCTGCCTGCTGCCCTCAGACAGTGGAAGAATCCCAGACCGAACCCCCTTTGAAAGGAAAATTAATCCACAAATGACAGAGGTTTATGTCCAAAAAGGAGACAGAGGAGTCCTGTAACTTTACTCATGAATAAAGGGAGAAGTCATGGGCATTTCCCATGGGGTCTCTCTCAAATTGATAGAGGATGCAGCCTCTTTTATCCTAATTCCCGGCCACAGTTCCTCTCTCCTCATTGGCTGAGGTACTTGAGAGGTACAGGCTTCCCGGAACGCCTAATAATATACATACTCCCCTAATACAGACACCTTCAATACGCATTCTCCTTTTCTTCTTCTTCTTATGTCTCTGTTCTTGTAGTTCATTAACACAGTCTTGGGTAAGTCAAATTAGGGGAATTCCTATGGAAATCCTACCTATTGTTTCTTAGTATCAATGTTATCTTACCAGCAGACTCAGGTCTTATCTTTACTAGTCATTTGTTTGTAAAGACACTCTCTTATTCCTTTCACCTGGCCAACAAATAACTGGTTTCAGTGGGGAAAAATAAAAAAGAAAATAAATGAAAAGTCGGGATCACTGAAAGATACAAAAGGAAAGGGAATTATCTGTCATACACTTGCACTATGTTTAAACTCTGCTTGGGAATGGAGAGAACAAATGATAAAAGTAAATTATAAACTGATGAATTAAATACAGAGATTAAAACTTGCACAACTATCCCTGCAATGCCAATATAACAAAGTAAAACCAGAATTCAAAGAATCTAAGAGAAACACAAAAATATTGGAACAAAAATTGGAATTGACATTACTACATACTCCCAGAGCTATGGATGTTAGAAAAATTAAAAAATTAATAACATCACCTGAAGATTGGGGTGGTGATATCTGGTAAAGCTCTGACAAAAATGATAATGAAAACACTGAATTGGATTCTGATGAAAGCACGGAACTTCCAACTCTCAAAGAGGAAGAAACTCCAGAATTAAAAATGAAGCCCATAATAAAAACTGAAATATCTGAAGGACCCCAGGGTGGTCACATGACCAAAACAACCCCCTGGGATCCTCTGCAAATGGGAAACCTCTGAGAAAAATACAAAAGAAAGGCAGGGGAAACTGAAATGCAATATCTATGGAGAGTTTGTCTCACGGGGGGAGACAACGTATTATTAGATGGAACAGATATGTTGGGTTCTGGGGTGCAGGTGTGTTTGTGCACCATGGACCACAACCCCCTAACAAACCTCACTCCATAACCAGCAGAGTTGCATATTAGGCAGGTGGAATAAATAATATGGAAGGAGGGGAACCAACCTCAATCCCTATGCATTCACTTGATGATGTTACAATCGCGGTAACAAAAGCTGCATGCATACAAGCAGTGCGCGACCATGCAAACAGAGTCATTCCAATCTCTGCAGAGGTAGACCTTGATAGAATGAGACCTCTGATACGAGGACCTCCAGCTGTATTAAAAAATTATTTGGTGGGGAAACGAAATGAAATCAGAGACCATGTAACATATAACAGAGCATTACATAACCCACAAGCCCCACAGAGACCAATCACAACCTGGGCAGATCTCTCACATGAGATAGCAACCCATGCCAAAGAAATAGGTTGGGACACCCAGGAAAAGGATCCAAGAGCAGAGACACGAAAACCCCCCGAATGGTGGGTAAGAGATGTTAAACAAAACTCACCCGAGAAAAAAGAAAACCCTAGCCAAATTAACCCCCACAGAGAGAAAAGGAATTAATTGTGGAGGATTGCTATAACCCTGGGGATTCCCAAATCTGCCCTAAGCCGGCAATCTAACAGTGTAATAGCAGAGATAATTCAAGCTATAGAAAGGGCAAAGGGAAAAGCAGCAAACAGCTCAAACACTTCACAAGGAAAAAAGGATCGGTCCCAATTTTTTTGTGACACTGGAAAAGTGATCAGCGCTGAGAAGCAATTAGGGCAGCTGGCTCAGAGCATACCTGCATATCAATGCATTCCTAATGAGATTAGCCCTTATGTATGTTTACCAGTGGGACCTAAGAGGCAGCCTTTGAAATTCCTAATTGACACTGGAGCCCAAATTTCTTTAATCACTCTCACAGAGGTTGCAAAATTAAACCTAAGTTCTAAAAAAAAAAAAAAAAATCAGTTTAACCAGCTTCAACGGAGCTAGCACTATTGCTTACATTGCCAAAGTCTGTTTATGGTTACCTGGGGGAAAACGGATGACATCACATACATTTGCAATTTCCGATCATGAAGAAAACATTTCAGGATATTATATCCTTCAAGGAAAAATTTGGAAGTGTGATAAATGCATATCATAATGTTGGCTTTTCGCAAATATTACAATGGATTCTATGTGTATAATTTTAATTCTTTTTACAAAGGTAGCCTTGCTATGGAAAAAATAGCTGTGTAATAATGACTAATGCCTTTCTTTTTGTTGCTAGCTAAACTCAGGCATAGTAGTAAAATAGCTGTCATAGTTTTGTTAGAATGCTTGAACTGCCTGCTTGAACTGGATAACATCCCACGAACAGACCCTGCCACTGACATTCCAACTATCAGCACCTGTCGTCTGCAGAAACTACAATCTGGGAGTGATAACAGAATCAATTAAAGAGGACTGCGCATGCTCCAAGGAGGAGCTAGGCTAAGCAGTTCCTGGAACATGCAAACTAGTTTGGAGGAAAGTTTGAATATGCATAATTGTTTATGATTATGCATTAGGCTGAAGGGTATGTAAAGGGTGTCTCTGTCCATACCAGGTGTGCTTTTTGGCTGAATGCCAAGCAGCCAGTGCTGTAATTTTGCTTCTATCTGTCCCCTATTATCTTTTATTAAACTATTAAATCCTAACAGGAGAGTGAACCTCGTTTCTCACAATTGGCGGCCTCGTCTGGGATCAACACCTCACCTCCAAGACCCTAGGAGATCCCAAGCGGGGGAGGCGCGCCCCGCCGAGTTCGGCAGCCTGCTCTGTTTCTTCTGGTGTAAACCAGCAGTCGCAGGTTGACACCCCATGGGCAAGAAGGGACACATAATGCAAAAAAAAAGGGGAAAAGGCTCCGTAAAGAAGCCGCGGCGATTAGCCCCACAAATTTTGTGCACAAAGATCCCGACAAGAAAAAAGAATTGTAAGTATTGTCCGGGAGGGGCGGATACGGGGGATTGATTGGTGTGTGTGTTAAATGTGAGCTGGCTACTCCAGACCTGTGAAGTGAGTGAGGAGTCTCTGAATACTGCGTTTCCGATGTTCTCATGAGAGACACGGCCAGGAAGGAGACAAAGTGTAAGAAAAAAGGAGTGAAAGATCCCCCAGGGTGACTAGGACTGGGTCTCAGGGAGGGGTTGGAACCCTAGGAAAAGGGAGCCACGAGTTTCCTAGTACAATCCACTAAGAAAAAAGGGGCGAGAGTGAGGGTCCCCAATTCGCGAAAAGCTTCCGGATTGAGGGTGGGAACACACAGAGGCTAGAGAAGAATTACTCTAGACAGGAAGTATGGGATAATAGGCCCAAGAGAATCTGGGACTGGACCACAATATTTGAGAGTTTACCATTTTATTTGAAACACAGAACCTGTGGGGAATATTAAAAAATCATTTGAAAGTAAAAATGCCTTGTTATTGTGTTGTCATGTTGAGTGAGAATGAGTGAGATAAAGAAAATAACAGTAGGAGAACGTGAATGAATGAATGAAAGTTTATGTAATACAGGTTGTTGACTTAAACTTTATTATCTTAAAGGAGGTGGATATATTATAGAAGAAAGATTTTATATGCTATAAAGGGGAGTAGAGGCATGGGTGAGAGCAAAGAAATGGGACAGGAACCAACAGATTAAAAAAAAAATAAATCCTGGGGCAATGGGACAAAAAATTAGTAAGTTAGGTTCAAGGAAAAAAGAGAGTAAAAAGATAATAGCAGATATACCCCAAGATAGTCCCCTGGAAATTAAGTTAGCTAAGTGGGATAGTGATCCTCGTACAAAGAAAAAGGATAAAGATGATTCGGTATTGTATGATAGAATGGACAAAAAGAGAAATAAGATCCAACCATGTCTACTAGCCTAGATATGGGTCTTTTGAAGCTTAGATCTGCCAAGCTTTGAACCTATTTGTAAACTCAAAAGAACCGGTTGATTTAGAAGAGAAAGAATATGCCTCTTGTTGGACAGGGGACATGGGACCCTTGGGGGTAAAAGTTTTTAAGATATCAGAAACCCCAGAGACAGAGAGAGCAAAGAAAAAAAGAAAAGGGCTGGGACCCCTTAGAAACACTCCCACCACCGCTCATGCCAGGCGCCCCGGCCCCTGCCCCCGGTCACATCGTAGTCCAGCCTGGGCTAAACGCCTTGGCCCCTGGACAGGTGGCAGTTCCGCTTGAGCCGAGTGCCCTGCCCCATGCCCTCGGCCCTACCCAGTTAGCGTTGCGGGCAGCCACAGTGGACCCATTCATATCGAAGGGCCCGGCTGCGGCAGGTACTCCTGCCCTCGTAGTACCCTTGCCCCTGCAGGCTGCTTCCGCCCCTGCTGTAGTTCCATTTCTGCCAGCTGCCAGTTCCACTTCCGGTCCCAACTCTATGACCTTAGAGGACTCGGCTGCCCATTCCACATCCCCCCTTACTTTACTATCCACTTCCGCCCTGACTTCGGTGGCTCCAACCCTCGATAGTGGGGCGCCGTATCAAAATGTTAAGAGAAATTCAGTTAAGACTCAAAGGCAGCTCGATAATCTCTCTCCTGCCACTACTCCGAAACAGGGGGAAAGGGTCTCCTCTAAGGTTATGGGGTTAGGAACAGAGAGGGAGGGATCAAGAAATTAACTTATTCCCTTTACGGGAAGTACCGATGGGCGGGGTGCAAGGGGGAATAGGCTTTGTGAACACTCGTCTTACCTCTTCAGAGGTCAGAAATTTTAAAAAAGAAATTAAAGGGTTATTAGAAGATCCCATAGGTGTAGCTGAAAAACTAAATCAATTTCTAGGTCCCAATATTTATACTTGGGAAGAGATGCAATCAATAATGAGTATTATATTTTCCCAAGAAGAGAGGCAGATGATTAGAGCTGCTGGAATGAGAATTTGGGAAAGAGATAATATACAAGGTCCCCCAGTGTAGCAACGTGGGGTTTTAGGATTCTGTGTGCTCCTATGCTCCCTCTGCTTTGTATACCATTGGTTCATTTTGAAATATGCTCTGCTGTACCCCAAAATCTATTGGTGGGTTCCCTATGCCTGTCTTCCCTTCAGACTCCCCGGGACTGGCTCTAGGGGTGACAGTCCCTCCCCTTCCTTTCCCTTTATAAGTTGATGTCCGGATCAGCTCGAGGTCTTCCATCTCTGGGCTGCTAGCATCTGCTACCTGCCTTGTCTCCCTTCCCCCTTCTCCTTCCCTGCAACCCCCTTTTCCCCGTTACCCCAAATAAACCTCTCTAGCAGAACAGAGATGGAGTCCAGTTCTTCCTTCGTCTCACTATATTCCTGCTTGAATTGACGTGGTTTGAAGACTGATGCCATGCCGCGGAACCTCGGGGGCCGCCCGCCCTAGATCCGGTGGAATAACACGGACCAGAGACCCGGTCCGGGGGGGCAGCCAGCCTGTGCCACCTTCCCGGACCGTGATACATCACCCCAGGAGACCAGAAGATGCCAATAGCACCTCCTAACTGGAACCATAATGAAGAGGCAGGAAGAGAGCATATGATTGATTATCGTAGTTTAATAATCAAAGGAATAAAAGAGGCAGCACCCCAGGGGCAAAATGTTAGCAAAGAAGTATTAGAATTTATACTTGATACTGAGGCAGAGAGAACTTGTGTGGTGAATATCCCTAGAGGGTGTAGTATAAGTAATGACACTGTGAAAGTAACAGGAGCAAAAGGAAAGGGATTTAAAGTTCCTGTCACTAAAAATGTAGTAATTGAAGGAGAAACCAGGATAGGGATGGGAGATGTCTTATTAGTTCCTGGAGCAGGTTGCAATTTACTGGAGAGGGACTTGCAAATACAGTTAGGAATAGGAGTTATACCAGAGGAAGGAAAAATGACATCTAAAGTGTTAAAACTCAGTCAAGAGGATGAGGGAAGGATTAACAAAGATGTTTGGGCTAGGGAAGGATATTGACCCTATAAGGGTCACAATTGAGAGAGAAGAATGTCCCATACATGTCCACCAGTATCCTATATCCCTAGAGGGGAGAGAAGGGTTAAAACTGGTAATAGAAGGATTGATAAAGCATGGGACATTGGAGCCTTGTATGTCTCCTCATAATACCCCTATTCTCCCAATAAAGAAGTCTGATGGGACTTATAGATTGGTACAAGATTTAAGGGAAATTAACACGAGAACTCGGACACATTACCCAGTGGTACCAAACCCCTATACTCTTTTAAGTAAAGTCCCACCTCAGCATCAGTGGTTTAGTGTAGTAGATCTTAAAGATGCTTTTTGGGCCTGCCCATTCACAGAGGATAGTCAGAATATTTTTGCCTTTGAATAGGAAGATCCAACTACTGGGGGGAAAGCAGCAGCTAAGGTGGATAACACTACCACAAAGATTTACTGAATCCCCAAGTTTATTTGGACAGGCTTTAGAAGAAATATTACAGACTTTCCCCACTCCTCCTGGAATACAAATTATCCAATATGTGGATGATCTTTTATTATCAGCGGAAGTAGAAGCTGAAGTTAGAGAAGCCACCATAAGACTTCTGAATTTTCTTGAGGAAAGAGAATTAAGAGTGTCAAAAGAGAAATTACAGTTTGTGGAATCAGAAGTAAAATATCTTGGTCAACTAATAAGTAAAGGTAGCTGAAAGCTAAATCCTGAGGGGATTGCAGGGATTTTCTCTCTTCCCCGCCCCCTCCCTCTTTTTGAAAGAAGGAAGTAAGAAAACTACTTGGATTATTGGGATACTGTAGATTATGGATTGAAGGATATACTCAAGCAGTAAAATTTTTATATGAGAAATTGACAGAAAGAGACAATATAGAGTGGACTAATGAAGATGACAATAAATTAGAAGAATTGAAGTCTAAACTGGCTTCAGTACCAGCTTTGAGTTTACCTTCATTAGAATAGCCCTTTTACCTGTATGTGAATGTGGAAGGTGGAGTGGCTCATGAAATTTTAGTCCAAGAATAAGGAGGAGTAAAGAGGCCAGTAGCTTTTTAATCTAAATTACTAGACCCGGTAAGTCATTGCTGGCCAGTATGTATTCAAGCTATAGCGGCAACTGCTATTTTAGTAGAAGAGAGCCATAAACTTACTTTTGGAAGCAAGCTCATTGTGGGTACCCCTCATGCAGTTCGAAATATATTAAATCAAAAAGCTGAAAAGTGGTTTACAGATTCTAGAATATTAAAATATGAAGCAATTCTAACAAATGGTATTGACTTGACACTAGAAGTAAACAAGAGTTTGAATCCAGCTCAATTTTTATATGGAGAACCAAAAGATAATTTAACACATAATTGTTTAGAAATTATACAATATCAAACTAAAATTCAGGAAGATTTAGTAGAACAGGCCCTCCTAGAAAGGGAAAGAATATATGTTGATGGCTCATGTAGATGCATTCAAGGAAAAAGAATGTCAGGATATTCCTTGGTAGATGGGAGAAATATGCAAACTATCGAGAAAGGGAAATTACCTTCAAATTGGTAAAAAAAGGGCATTGGAAATTCTAAAAAGGGCATTGGAATATTTAGCAAAAAAAAAGGGACTATATATACTGATTCAAAGTATGCCTTTGGAGTAGTACACACTTTTGGAAAAATTTGGGAAGAAAAGAGGTTACTAAATTCAAAAGGAAAGGGACTGATACATGAAGAACTCATTTTAGAGGTTTTAGAGGCATCAAAATTGCCTGGAGAAATAGCTGTAGTGCATGTTTAAGGACACCAAAGGGGAATGACCCCAAAAATAAGAGGGAATAATTTGGCAGATCAAGAAGCTAAAGATGCAGCAGAAAATGGGACAGAAAAGGTTATGTTAATTTTGACCCCAGACAAGGAAGAATTAGAAATTCCAAAGTTTAATAAAGCAGAAGAAAAATAATTAAGTAAAATAGGGGGGAGCGAAACCAGTCTGGGAAATGGAAATTTCCTAATGGGAGGCAGTTACTTAATGAGCCACTTACTAGAAAAATATTTAAAAATAAGCATCAGAAGACTCATTGGGGTACTCGGGCGTTGTGTGATCACTTTTTAAAGAATTATGGGTGCATTGGGATCTTTAGAGTGGCAAAACAAGTAACTGAAAAATGTATAACTTGCCAGAAAGTAAATAAAAATGGTAATGAGAAAAACAACACCAAGAGGCCGCAAATTAGCTCTGTGACCATTTCAGAGTATCCAAGTAGACTTTACTGAACTTCCCCAAGTACAGAGGTGGAACTTTCTATTAGTTGTAATAGACCATTTAACTCATTGGGTAAAAGCGGTCCCCACTGTCAGAGCTACATCTAATGTAATATGTAAAACCCTTTTAGTACAAATTATTCCCAGGTATGGAATTGTTAATAGAATAAAGTCAGATAGAGGGACACATTTTACATCAAGAGTCTTACAGCAGATAACTTGAGCCTTGAGAATAAAATGGGAGTAACATACCCTTTGGCGTCCACAGAGTTCGGGTAGGGTAGAGAGAATGAATCAGACTTTAAAAAAAACTCTAACAAAACTGATGATTGAAACACAAATGTCCTGGGTAAAATGTTTACCATTGGCTCTATTGAGAATCCAAACACAACCAAGGTCAGACCTGAGAGGGTCACCTTATGAGATGATGTTCAGATTACCCTTTCTGACCACCCAACATGAAACTGCTACTTATGAAATGGGGGAAATAAGTGTTAGAAAACATGTCACCACAATTGCAAGAACACTTGAAAATTTGCAGTTGAAAGGGATAATCCCTCAAACCACACCCTTAGAATTTAAAATCCATAATATCCATTGTCAGGGTTTGACCCTGACTAAATGCCAGGCACTCCTGCTCTCTCCTGCCACAAACGTGCAGGAGAGGGGAGAGGAAAAAAACTGTTAAACACACACCAATCTCATGAGTTAAGTGAGATAGGACACTGGTAGGGGGACACATGGAAGAAAAGGGCAAGCAGGCTTCAGACATAAAGTAGTAAAGTGGTTTAATTACCTAACAGAGTCGGAGCATAAATGAGAGGTAAAAATAAGCTTTTCATACACCATTTTGTTCACTCACCCCCCCTCCCTCTTAAGACAGCATTTTGTACTCACCCCCCTCCCTCCTTCTAACCAACAACTCGGGTTGGGGGCAGGGTATGGGGTATTCTCTTAGTCTATAAATCTTTTCATTACCACAATTCTTCTGCTACAAATACTGTGTTCTCTGCTTATCTCTCTTTCTCTCTAGACAGTTTCTCTGCTCCCCCTCTCCCTCTTAAGACACTTTTTCTCGGCTCACTCCCCTCCCTCTTTCTAAATAAACAACACGGGCAGGGGGCAGGGTAGGGTTTTTTTTTCTCATCAGTCCATCAGGGAGAGGGGTCCTCTACTTAGCCATGAGGTCCCTCCCATGAAAGACAGTCCTCTGGGAACTTCTTTGGCGTGGGTCCAATCTCACAAGCAGCATCCCGCCCGAATTCTGCTGCAACATGAGTCCTCTTGTCCATAGGGTGCAGACTCTCCAAAGCCGAGGCCAGGCTGCTTCCATTCCAGGAGCAAGGCCTTTCTCTCCTTTGCAAGGCCTTTGCAGATTTAACTCTTTATATGAGACTCCCACTGGATCACAGCTTCTTCCAGGCATCCACCTGCTCCTCTGGCATGGGCTGTGGCTGGATTTCTGAATTCTTGTGGACTCCATGGGCTGCAGGGGGACTACCTGCTCCCCCCATGGTCTTCACCACAGCTAGCAGAGGATTTTCAGCTCTGTCACCTGGAGCACCTCCTCCCCCACCTTCTCCACTGACCTTGGTGTCTCCATGTTGTTCTCCCTTCACATATTTTTACCTCCTCCTCCTCTTCTAACTACAAAGAAGTGCGTGCCTACTTTGTTTTGATTTTTTCTTAAATATGTTTTCACAGCCGCATAACTAGCACCTCTAATTGGCCTACACTCGGTTGGCAGCATGTCCATCACTTTCAGAGCCATCAGAGATTGGCTCTGCTGGACTTGACATAAAAACTTCCAGAACTTTCACTCAGGACACACAGGAGCCATCTCTGTGTCACTCCCCACCCCTCAGACACTTCCTCATGCCTACAACAGCTTCTGAGGGGTTTAAATTTCTCTTAGATGTTAAAGATACCTTGCTGATGTTTTGGGCTAATCAAAACCACCACATCCGTCCAGGGGAATGGGTACTGGTGAAAACATGGAAAGAGCAATCTTTAACTCCACAATGGGAAGGTCCTTTCTAGGTACTGCTGAAAACCGAGGCAGTGCTCTGGACCAGAGAAAGAAGGTGGATCCCCGCCAGCAGAATCAAAGGACCTGTGGAGGAACTGAAGGAGTAAACAATAACATCTAAACCAAGTGATACAAAGTTGACTCTTTGTGGTGGTCCTTTTTGGACGTAAACCTTTAATTTTCCTGACAGCTAACATATCTGGAGTTGTAGTTATTTGTCATTTTGTAGGCTTTATTGGCCCTTCAGTAACATCCATTTGGTCTGTGTCAGGAAAATTAATCCACAAATGCCAGAGGTTTATGTCCAAAAAGGAGACAGAAGAGTCCTGTAACTTTACTTATGAATAAAGGGAGAGGTCATGTGTCGCTGTTGAGCCGCTAGCAGAGAAAAAGACCCGGATTCTCAGCGTGGCATGAAAAAAAGAGATTTATTATTTTGATTCCAACTTATATAGATTTTTCAGAGGTCACCCAGATTGGTCAGTCAGAAACCTCCCCCTAGGCCTGATTGGCCAGGCCTGAACTGTCCAAATCTCGAGACACTGTTTTTAATAACATCCAAACTTTATTGTTGGAAAACACAGTTTTCCAGCAAAGCTTGTGTTAGTTAAGCAGGCCTGAACAAAGCCTCAGCATAAGCAGGCCTCAGTAAAAATCCTAGTAAAGTGCCATAAGAAGCTAAAACCTGAGAACACAGCTGCATTTCTAAACTGTGGGAAAAATGTTGTGAGAACAGATAAGGAGTCAGAAGTGTTATGAGAAAAGAATAGGGAGTCACCAGGAGGATCCCCCTGAATATGTGAGAACAGACTGCAGATACGTGTGTAACTATAATTAGAAACATCTGTAACAGTATATAAGTTTCTCGTTTGGTGAAATAAAATGGAGCTTGCTTTATATCTCACATTGAGACTGCTGCTTGCTCACTCTTGCCGATCGTCAAATGGTGACCTCCGACGTGATACGGAGATACAGATAGCAGGACTTAGGACCCTGCTCGGAGAAGCGACCACCACGGACACTGGCAGCAGAGTTTACGACCCTGTCCCAGAAATCGGTGAGAATGGAGAGGTACCGGAGCAGCGCCGGTGAGCCAAGGTCATCGCCCCTGCTTGGGAGGGGGTTGATCCGAGGGCTCGGGCTGAACAAGACCCGCTTCCGTAAGGGCTATAACCTCAGTAAAGCTGCATTTGGCGACTGCGGAAGATAGAGAGACGCCGGCAGCGACCAAGGCACTTTAAACCCAGCTGGACCAAAATGGAGACGGAGGTAGCCCAATGTTTATTGTTATGCTTTTTAGAAAAGCATGGACTCAGTAAAGGTACTCTATCGCAGTTAGCTGGTCTAATGGTGGCGGGAGAAGCCTATGGATTTTTTACAAATCCTGTTACAGTATTCGAGGTAAAGGAGTGGTTGAATTATGGAGCTAGATTACTTCTAGAAGGTAACAAAATTGCAAAAAAGCTTGGCAAACCGTGGAGTAAAGTCATAGCCTGCTTACAGCAACATGCAGCAGAGCGAGAACTTGCAAGGGTGACAGCACAGAAAATAGCAGCCGCAGAGAGCAGAGAAAAACCTGAGAGTTGCTGTCCTGCTTTTAACATGCAAAAGACTCCGGCAGCCGCGCAGCCGGGGAAGCCCCCCGCCAGGGGGGGAGGGGGAATCGTAGCTCTCCCTCGCTGCCACCGCTGGCAAGAAGAGAGAGCTCCGCGCCCCTGCCAGCAGCTGAAAATACAAAGTTACCCGATTGGATGAAAAAACTATTCTTGTGCCAAGGTATCATAGAATTTAGCAACTTTACAACGAAAAACATCTTAGCTGCTTTATTTGAAAGTGCCACTGTTGAGTTTTTGCCAGAACAACTGAATACGATGCTGGGGAGGGCTCAAGTAACACGGGTAAAGCGCTGAAGTAACCAACAACCAGCCCGTTGTTATCGGTGTGGCAGCAAAGAACACATAGGAAAAAATTGTAACGAGAAAGTTTGGTGTTCCCGCTGCAACAGAGATACTCACAGCACAAAGGCTTGTAAAAACAAGACCGGCGGCTGCGCAGCAGCGACAGTGCCTACCCTCCACCGCACGCCGCCTGAGTCCCGCACGGAGAGACCTGTGGCGGAAGTTGCTCCAACCACGGTTTCTGGTCGAATGGCAACGAAAGCGGAAGTCTCAGAGGGTGCCCTGGTAGGCGGAGCTGCGAGCCATCCACGCCTCCTTCACCGCCCCAACTGTGATGTCTGTGGTGAAGTCCTAAACTCTACCCCTCCCCAAGGATGAGGAAATGATTGACAGCTTCAGCAGCGAACTGGAACTAACCAACAGCGTTGCCAGCAGAAACAGCAGTCTGATACCGGAATCAGAGTCATGGAGAACTTTCAGGAGTTCTTCCCTTTTGCTCTCTAGCTGCAGATACAGATCTTTGAACACGTTCTCCAGCTGTTTTCCCCAAGACCTCTAATTATTCTCTTTGCTGGGTGAAACACCCATTGCCAAGTGTCAGCCGCCAACCAGAGTTAACCAGCAGCACAGCCTTGCTATGGCTTGATCTGGTGCAGCTTCATGACTTTTCAGCCTTTCTAGAGTTCCAAGAAAATGTCTCTGAGCTTGGCTCCTTCCGTAAGCACTTGTCCTGGCAGACCTTCACCGCCTGCTGCAGCTCAGCAACCAAAACTCCCTGAAAATGTCCAGGCACATGGAGCAGATCGGCTCTTCCTTCAGCCCAGCTGCACCGACACCGAGACCAAAACTTATTTCCAGCTTTTTACTGATAAAGAAGCATTGTAACAATATATTATCCTGATAAAAAATGACACCTTAATTGCTAAAGCCTTGAACAAAAGCTGAATTTTGCTAAAGTGTTGCTTAAAACAGTGTTTGTGTGTATGTGTGAATATTGCAGGCCTGCTGAAAGTGTTGTTTTACTTTCTTGAGTGCTTTAATGTGTAGATGAAACCTGTAACTGCTGAGAGTGTGGTTTTGATTTCTTAAGAGTTTTGATGTGTAAATGAAACCTATGAGTAAAGTTATACTGAATAGTTTAAGCTACCTGTTAAGTGCCTTTAGTTAAATATAGATTCTGTTGAATTCTGTTAGAGTTAAGTCCTATTTGTTAGTTTTAAATCAAATTTATTAAGATCAAGCTTTATTCATTTTCAGTGATATTAATTTTAAGTTTTAAATTTGTTAGTTTATATTATTATTCACAAAAGCCTTTGCAGTTTTATCTTCCTTAGTTAAAGTCAAATGATAATGTCAACTATTTTCAAATATTTCGCCTCACCTTATATAATTATCTACAAAAATAGTAACATATTAAGACACTCTCCTTATTGATATTAATCAAAGCTTGTTTATAAGATGTTCTAAGAAAACCCTCCTACTTAGGGCCTAGGCTCTGGCCAAGCCTCAGTCCTAACTAGTTGGGAAATATGCCATGAGTCCCAAGTGTTCTGCACCAAAATGTGATCAAGTAATTTTGACTTGCCAAATTGACCTTATAAAAGCTAAACCTTCTTCCAGGTAACCTTAGAGTCCTTACCCGGGAAAAGTTCTCCAAGCTTTACCTGTGAAGTGAATGTTTTCAGCAATGACAGTTCCTAGACCGTGGCAACATAACTAAATAACTAGTGATATTTCCTTAAGTAAATTTATAATAATTGTAGTAATAAAAATTACTTATAGCAAAGCAAATTAATCTGACAACAGACAACGTCTGTTCTCACAAACAAAATGGGGGAATTTGTTGGAAAACACAGTTTTCCAGCAAAGCTTGTGTTAGTTAAGCAGGCCTGAACAAAGCCTCAGCATAAGCAGGCCTCAGTAAAAATCCTAGTAAAGTGCCATAAGAAGCTAAAACCTGAGAACACAGCTGCATTTCTAAACTGTGGGAAAAATGTTGTGAGAACAGATAAGGAGTCAGAAGTGTTATGAGAAAAGAATAGGGAGTCACCAGGAGGATCCCCCTGAATATGTGAGAACAGACTGCAGATATGTGTGTAACTATAATTAGAAACATCTGTAACAGTATATAAGTTTCTCGTTTGGTGAAATAAAATGGAGCTTGCTTTATATCTCACATTGAGACTGCTGCTTGCTCACTCTTGCCGATCGTCATTTTATCTTTGTTTATAAAACACAGGAGAAAATTCTCATGGGAAAGACCTGTGCTAGCCACAGTCATGGGCATTTCCCATGGGGTCTCTCAAATTGCTAGAGGATGCAGCCTCTTTTATCTTACTTTCCTGGCTGCAGGTTCCCTCTCTCTTTCCCCATTGGCTGAGGTACTCAAGAGGTACAGGCTTCCCGGAACATCTAATATACATCCCCCTAATGCAGACCCCCTTAATACACATCTCCCCTTTCTTCTTTTTCTTATGTCTCTGTTCTTGTAGTTTATTAACACAGTCTTGGGCAAGTAAATTAGTGGAATTCCTATGGAAATCCTTCTCATTGTTTCTTCTATCTCTCAGTATTGGTCTTATCTTACCAGCAGACTCAGGTCTTATCTTACCAGCTCTTTGTAAAGACACTCCCTTATTCCTCTCATTAGCTCTGCAGCAACCACATAAACGTAGCCCTATATTAGAATGCCCCTGCTTTTACCTCAAACTCCTATGTAAAAGCTGTTTGGTTTACTGATGCCTCAGCCAAACACAATGATGGTAAATGGAAATATAGAGCAGTGGCTCTGAATATTGAAATGGGAGTGGAAGTGATAGAAGAAGGACTAGGAAGTGCACAGGTAGGAGAATTGAAAGCTGTATTACTGGCAGTAAAGGAAAATGCAGAAATGGTGTATGTGGACTCTTATGCCATATGGGCTGGAGCTACACAGTGGTTGTGTTACTGGGAAGCATTAGATTGTCAGGTGAATGGGAAAGCAGTTTGGCAGAAGGAAGACTGGAAATGGCTATTATCACAAGCTCAAACCCAAAAAATCCAGATAGGCTGGGTTAAAGCCCATGCAAATGACCAAGCCTTACAAACCTATTGGAAAAACTTGGTAGATCAGCTAACAAAAATAAAAAAGATAAAAAGTGATGAATTAGAGGACACACAACATTGGTACAGATTGGGTGAGTGGTTGCCCTGTAAATTAAGGCATACTGGACAGGAAGCCCTATCTTTGGCAGCAGAAAGCAGATGCTGGCTTTGAAAAACGAAGTTTCACTCTCCTGTTAGAATTTAAAAAGTTTAATAAAGGACAATAGGCGACAAAGACAATAAAGCAAAAAAAGTAACAGCACTGGGTGCTTGGCCTTCAGCCAAAAGCACACCGTGATTACAGGGCCCAGGCTTTACATAGTTAACTATTGCATCATCCAAATGCATATTCATAGCCAATTATGCATATCCAAACATTTCTTCAAACTAGTTTGCATGCTGCCGGAACCTTTTAGCATGGCCCCTCCTCTGGCTTGCCTTTTTTAGAGCATGCGTGGTCCTTTTGGAGAGTCGTCTATCTCCCCTCTGTTCCGTGGTTCCAGCAGGTGACAGTCACTGATAAGAATGTCAGTGGCAGGGATCCTTGTCACACCCACTTTTTGGATGTTATCTAACTAAGCAGGTGGTTTAATTATTGTAAGTTAACTATATTAACTATTTCCCCATTATATCTAAGTTAGTTACAAATAAAAATAAAGGCATTTAGTTATTATTATATCTTTATAACAAAGCTACTTGTATAAGAATTAACATTATACACATAACATCTATATTGATATTTGCGAAAAGCCAATACTATAATATGTATTTATTACACTGGCCAATAACCAGGAAGATGTGTAAAGACATTCTCACACAGCGTCCACAGTGCCAGCTGAGGCTTGAACAAAATCACTCAGACCAATCACTGCCTTTACACATCCAAAGTAATAAGACACTCTGGTCAACCTGGCAAATAGATTATATTGGACCTTTGAAAACATCTAACAGTTACAAGTACATACTAACAGGTGTAGAAATCAAATCTGGACTATTAAAGGCCACTAAAAGCAGGCATGCTAACACAGAAACCACTATCTCAGGGCTTAGCAACTGGTTTTCCAGCCTCCCTATCCCAGACTCTATAAGTGACAATGGATAACATTTCACCAGTGCGATGGTACAGGATTGGGCCAGGAAGGAAGGCATCAAATGGATTTTCCATACACCTTACTATCCCCAGGCAAATGGGATTGTGGACCGTGACAATGGTTTACTTAAACATTATGTTAAGCCACACAAGCCTGGATGGGATAAAAGATTACCTTCTGCACTGTACCAGATAAACAACTGATATGGGGCGATGGACAGCCCGGTTTCATGAGCTTTCCTGAGCCCTATATCTTTTGAAATAACTCCAAATAACAAAATTGAAACTTTTCAGAATAACTTAACAGTGGGCCAACCAGTCATGGTAAAGTTAACCCAAATTGGAGTTGTACCTATGACTCTGACAGACATTCGAGGGCCAGTGGCCTGGGTGGCTACTGATTCTAATGGCCACCAACACAGAATTAGCTCCCAATGGGTATTCCCCACATTTTAAACTGTCCTTGCTTCTGTAAAACACCTGGTTTTGCTCTGAACAAGACCAATTTCCCAATGAAGCCTCACAAACCATTCCTACACTGCCCCCATGTGGCAGCAGTGAGCATAGCAACGTGTTTACAAATAGAGGCCAAAGGGGGAACCGCTGCTATAACTCTCTGGAAAAACGTTTGTCATTATTTAAGTTCTGCTGTTTTAGTTTCACTAATAACCTGGAATGTTTAAGAATATCTTCACCATACAAAAAACTAGGTGCGTACCCCGACGTGAAACAAGAAACCGCTCAAACAGCAGGGAAAAAGACTATTTGCTACCTACATGGCTGCGAAAACTTCAGATTCCTGGACTCCTAAAAGCAAATAACACCAACTCCACACACAGAAGAACCTACAGGACTGCACACCAACCAGTAAATTTGTTGTAATCAAAAATATTGATTATGGTACTGCTTGCATTCTTATACTTACAGGTCAATGTTTTTAATAACGCTGAATGGCTAATTAGCCACCCTGATAAAACCTTGAGATTAGCCATTATAAAGGAAAAACCGGAGGGCAATGCCACTATTCCTATGAGCCACTCCAACTTAACACAGATAGAACAAATGCTATCTGACCCTTGGAACTCCCATCTCAAGCTAATACAAGCCGTGACACTGATAACAAATCGCAGCAATTGCTGGATCTGTTCTCAGTTTCCCACTCACTCATATGAAAGTATTCGGATGATGGGAATTCCTGTCGCTGTTGAGCGGCTAGCTGAGGAATGACCAAGTTCTCAGACAAGGAAAGAGAGGAGAAGAGGAACTTTATTGTTTTGAATTCCATATATATAGAGTCTACAGAAGTGCCCCAGATTGGTCAGCCCGAGACCTCCCCCTAGGCCCAATTGGCCAAGCCCGAACTGACTCAATCCGGAGAAATTGTTTGCAAAACATCCAAACTTTATCTTGTTTATGAAATATAGCAAAATGTTCCCACGGGAAGAACCTGTGCTAGCCACAAATTCCCACACCAAAAATATTTTCCAATGGTATTCCTCCCACCAGGATGATGCTCCTTCTAGAAGGGAAAACAGTCTCAACCTTTATAGACCAACAAATCCTAACAGTAGATATAGTAGCCATTGAAACCTCCTGTATTCACAGATGCCTAAAGGGACCAGGAGTGACTTCACACCAAAAAATGGAATTACCTGAATGTGGCCACGGGGTTATGGTAGGAATCTATCCCAAGTGTCATTCATATCTGGACACAAATGGAAAAGGCATTTTAACCACACACTGGTGGCCTATTCCAGACAGCATGGGATACTATTGGCTTTGTGGAAATCAAGCTAGAAAGGCTCTATCCCCTCAATGGCAAGGAATATGCACCATTGGAACTGTAGTCCCAGAGACAGACATCATTGATAATTCAGAATTCCCCAGAGGACACCTACGATCTTTTATAAAAAGATAAAAACAAAATTTAAATCCCTTGGTTGAAAGATCCTCTGGATTCCACAGATTTGTGAGAGGGTTCCTACCATGGTTAGGAGTGCCTGAATTAGAACAAACAATAATGAATATATCCAGAGTCATCGAACAAATAGAAAACCGGACAAATGATGCAATCAATGCTTTGCAACAAGAAATTACCAGCCTCTCAAAGGTAGTCAAGCAAAACCGAATGGCTTTGGATTTGCTTTTAGCCTCCAAAGGTGGGGTATGCACAATTATCAACACTAGCTGCTGTGTATACATAGATCAGACCCTGAGAATACAAACTGATCTAGAAGAGTTTAGGAAAAACACTGGAACCTTACATGAAATCTAAAAGGATCAAGGGACAGATGCATTTGATTGGATAACCTCATGGATTCTGCATCTAAATATAATAATGAGAAAACTGATTGGCATAATAATCGTGGTTCTGACATTACTGTTCAGTATATGGATCATATTCCAAATTCGCAAAATTGGAAGCACCAAAATGTGTAAATCTGGCAATAACCATTTTCTCAAAAAATCTCAAGAAGAATAAATTTAACTTTGTTCACGTAGCATTAAAACCTTATTTAATACTATTGAAGTACCAAATTATTTGACCGTTTTAGTTATTTTGATTGATATTTATACATCATCTGTAGTTTTACAAGTATTGCTTTAGAATATCTGTGCCTTCGCTCTGATTGTCACAGTGGGCAAAAGAGATTTCACCCTGAATATGACTTGAATTTTCATATGATTATGGAATCAGTTTTGATTACCTATTCCTACCTCTTCAAGGTAAAACATAAATACCCAGTTGGAATCATATCCTAAGTAAGTAAAAACAATTGAATTTCATTACATCTTTGATTCCCCTGAGACAAACAGACTATTATACAAATATATGTATTTGTTTAGATTATTGTCGAATTGTCTAACACTTAATATGTTATGCAAGAGTATATGAAACACTGAATTTCACTGAAGAAGAACACTGGACTGAGAAGTGCAAATGGAAGGGAAGGAGTCACTGACCATTTATTGAACTCCTCCAACTGCTACAACCAAGAAGCTACCTCCACGAACTCTTCTTTCTTCCTGATTTGTATCTCATTCTCCTATGATCTTAAAACTCAAGGGATGGGGAACAACCTATCCTACACAGACTAATAACAACACAAGTAAAATTACTTGTTTAATTGTCCCCAGTTACCATGAACCAAATATATATATTTGTGTTACGTGATCTAATACATAAATACATAAGCTGAAGCAACAGCAGGTGCTTCTTATCAATATCAATAACATGTTCCACATCTTTTAAGGAAATAGTACAGCTTAGGAAAACAATGTATATTAATATACTCGATGATGGTGCACACAAAAATGGAGGTGAGTATTTTTATAGTATGGAGGCAAGTGATACCTGCAATATCACTCTATGAGGTAAAAGCCAGTGCCTTTGGTCACAGGGGAGGAAGGTGGCAGGATGTCCTTCCCCCTCTCTCCACCACAAGTGGCTGGTGCATAGCTAACCCAGGCCGGGTCAAAAGCCCAGCAAGGGGTAAAAAGGCCCAGCAAGGGGTCATCTCTTGGTGCTCAAGAGTCTGGGGCCCCAACCAAGAATTAACATCTTGGTATGGAGAACAGATGTAGAAAGAGATGAAGGAAAATAAACATTAGTGACCAAAAAAACCTGGTTTTACACTATAAAAGACACACAAATTATCACGGAGGTAGAAACCTGTCGTTGTTGAGCGGCTAGCTGAGGAATGACCCAAGGTCTCAGACAAGGAAAGAGAGAAGAGAACTTTATTGTTTTGAATTCCATATATATAGAGTTTACAGAGGTGCTCCAGATTGGTTAGCCCGAGACCTCCCCCTAGGCCCAATTGGCCAAGCCCGAACTGACCCAATCCGGAGAAGTTGTTTGCAAAACATCCAAACTTTATCTTGTTTATGAAACATAGCAAAATGTTCCCACGGGAAAGACCTGTGCTAGCCACAGAAACCTTCTACACACACCCTAGAAATGTGCAGGACTTCTCCCTGGAGTTTGGACGCAGATTCCAAGGTTACTTTCCTGGAAATTGAGGGAAAGGATTCCCATGTGTGCCCCATCAACAACTGGATTGGTAAGAATACATTGAATCTTAAGTTATACTATTTCTTGCTAGCTGTAATAATAGGTGCCTTTATTGCATGCTGCATTTTATCTACTAGTAGTTTGTTTTATTCCTGTGTAGTAAATAGTCTGTCCAAAGTCTGTTAATTTTGTGTCTAATAAATGATGATTCATTTTGTATTAGGCCTAATCAGCCATTATAAATGAACTTGCAAATGAGACTGGGTCTTGGGATGCTGGCCACCCCAATAAGGCTACTGCCTGCTGCCAAGGCCTGGGCAAAAGGCAGGGACTTACCTAAGCTGTCATCTCCATTCGTAACACCTTCTCAGACATTTTGCACAAAGTTATTACAGTATTAGCCTCTGTATCATTCTTCACAATACTAATTTTTATTCCCACTTAACCCATCAAATCTCTTCCCAGTAAATTACAATCAAGATTAGGAACAAACAGAAATTCACGCGTTTCAAACCTATCTCACACATCTTCTAATAGTGGTTGAATAAAACGCACCTGCTTATCTTTTCCACTCACCCATTGAATAATCAAATATCTTCACAATTATCCCCCTGTCCTGGATTAATGATAAAACTCTCTCTCCTCCGAGAGCGAAGGGCTCTGACACCCCCTCCCCCACCCGCAACAGAATTTCTTGGATGGAAGTGAAGAAAA
Source organism: Entomyzon cyanotis (assembly GCA_024500445.1). Taxonomy (NCBI): domain Eukaryota; kingdom Metazoa; phylum Chordata; class Aves; order Passeriformes; family Meliphagidae; genus Entomyzon; species Entomyzon cyanotis. The sequence goes on from JAKEPQ010000750.1 coordinate 141,778, forward strand.
AACTATTTATTTATTAAAACTACGCAGAGTGCCCTGCAAGGCACAGGGGAAGGGGACAACTAAGGGGGAAAGGAGTTATTAAACCTGATTAAAAAGTCCTTTTTCCTCAGATGTAGCTTCTCCCCTCCGGGGCCCCCCTTGGGGGCTGGGTGGAGCTCCCGAGAGCTCTGCTGTCCTCTGGCTCCCTTGGGTTTTCGGGCGACATAGCAGATCGAAGAAAAGGGGTCTAGATGAAGAAAAAAATGAAAAAAAAGAAAAAAAAAACGGAACAGAGCACACTCCGACAGCCGTCTCCGCGCACAGTCTTTGCAGAGAGAGAAGAATTCTCCCTTTTTCCTCTTCGCTCCCCTGCAACGAGGTTTGGGGAAAAAGTTTTCAAAAAAACTCGTGTTTCTCTCTGCGGCTGAACGTAGTTAAAGTGACAGGACCACATTTTTTTGAGCATATAAGTCAATGATAGGGAATAAAGGATTATCATAACATCACTCCAAGACATCCCCTTAGGGATAAAATTCAAAGTGGATCAAGAGGCCCCTGTGTCTACTAGGAAACAAACCTCCTCTTGATCTGGGCCCACCTTAAAAGTTATCAAGGGCTCCAGTGTGGTGGGTCCCTGGTACAATGGGAGCCCCTGACACCCCTAACAATCCATCTCCATTATCCTCTGGACTTCCTCATCCTGAGAATCCAGCTGTTTCTGCAGACATTCTCACTTCCAGTGTCCCTCTGCCCTGCTGATAGCATACTGACTCCTTCCCAATCACTGTTTCGATCGACTCTCCCCTGCTAAAGAGGGAATGCCTTTGCCACGTCCTGGTGGCCAACCCCATCCCCTCTGTCCTGGGGGCCCCCTTGGGCCCTGCAGTTTATTTCTCTGGGGCTGTAATAACTTTGCCATAATCTTTGCCTTTGCCTTTTCCTCATCCCTTCTTACATACACTTGCTTTTGTCGGGGTTTGACCCTGACTAAACACCAGGCACTTCGACTCTCTCTTGCTGCAAACAAAAACTGTAAAAACACACACTAATTTCATGAGTTAAGTGAGATAGGACATTGGTAGGAGGACGTACGGAAGAAAGGGCAGACAGGCTCTAAACTTAAAGTTGCAAAAAGTGATTGAATTACTTAACAGAGTTGGAGGATAAATGCAAGGCAAAAATAAACTTTTCATACACTATTTTGTTCACTCACCCCCCTCCCTCTTACAAACCCATTTTTATTCACCTCCTTTCCTCTTTTTAACCAACAAGCCCAGGTAGGGGGCAGGGTGTAGGGTATTTTCTCAGTCCACAGAGCAGGTCTATAAATCTATTCATCACCACAATTCTTCTACTACCAATACTCTTTATCTCTACTTATCTCTCTCTCTCTCCAGACAGTTTTCCTGCTGTCACCCCCCTCCCTCTTAAGAAGCAGTCTCTCCGCTCACCCCCTTCCCTCTTTCCAAACCAACAACAACGGGCAGGGGGCAGGGTAAGGGGTGTTCTCTGGTCAGTCCAATCAGGGAGAGGGGTTCTCTACTTAGCCATGGGGTCCCTCCCATGAGAGACAGTCCTCTGGGAACTTCTTTGGCATGGGTCCAATCTCACGAGCAACATTCCGCCTGAATTCTGCTGCAACATGAGTTCTTTTGTCCATAAGGTGCTGTGCAGACTCTCCCGAGCTGAGGCCAGGCTGCTTCCATTCCAGGAGCAAGGCCTTTCTCTCCTTTGCAAGGCCTTTGCAGTTTTAACTCTTTAGATGAGACTCCTACTGGTTCACAGTTTTTTCCAGGCATCCACCTGCTCCTCTGGCATGGGCTGTGGGTAGAATTTCTGAATTCTTGTGGACTCCATGGGCTGCGGGGGAACCTCCTGCTCCCCCCATGGTTTTCAGCACAGCTAGCAAAGGATTTTCAGCTCTGGCGCCCAGAACAGCTCCTCCCCCACCTTCTCCACTGACCTTGGTGTCTCCATGCTGTTTTCCCTTCACATATTTTTACCTCCACCTCCTCCTCCTCCAACTACAAAGAAGTGCGTGCCTACCTTGTTTTGATTTCTTCTTAAATATTTTTTCACAGAGGCCTAACTAGCACCTCTAATTGGCCTACACTTGGCCGGCAGCATGTCCATCACTCTCAGAGCCTTTAGAGATTGGCTCTGCTGGACTTGATGTAAAAACTTCCCAAACTTTCACTCAGGACACACAGGAGCCATCTTTGTGCCACTCTCCACCCCTCAGACACCTCCCCAGGCCTACCACAAAAGCTTCTGAAGGGTCCAAATTTCTCTTAGATGTTAAAAATTACTTTACTGACATTTTGGACCAATCAAAACCACCACAGTTGTATTTTTCTAACTAGTTCATCCAGGGGCTTATTCTGCCCTTCCTCTAGCCCCCACTCCCGCTACTGCCTGTGGGTGCTCATTCTTCCACAGTTCAAAATAATTCGTTTCTCCAGTGACCCAAACAAAATCCTTAAAAGAAAATCCCAATTCTTCCACGTACAATCTGCATTTCCCAGATATTCCTTCCTTCTCCTCCTTGGACTCACCCTCCTCACCATACACTGTATACCAGAGTCGGACCCTGTCCTGCCGCTGTGTCCAAACACGGTGCCCCCCCTCCCCTCCTTCATCCAGCGGCCCCAGTGGACATAGCCAGCAGCTGCATGGGCAGCGGGGCATCCTGCAGCCTCATGGAGGCTGGGGGGCCACTGCTGCCCCTGCTCGGCAGGGGGGATGGCAGGGTCAGGGACTGCCTGGCACTGAGCCTGCAGCAGTCCCACAGCCCCAGCCTGGGCCCACACCTCCCCACAGGCCCCTAGCCTGAGCTCCCAGTCCCGCACTTCTGTGCCCAGTCCTGCCGCTCCTTGCCTTAACCATATTTCTCCACACTCCTCTTCGACCAATCCTTTCCCAACATACCAACACCATTTGTCTGTCCCCTGTTGCCAAGACCCCTTCTAGATTCCCCTTATTGCCCCCCCGGGCATGGATTGTCAAGACCCTTTCTCGACTTTCCCTTACTGCCCTCTGTGGCAGGACGCTCCCCCCCCATTCTCTCTCTCCCTGATCGGTCCCAGGAAATAGATGGCTCAGATTAGGTTGATAGCCTAATCAAGGACTATCTGGTGCTGGTGACTGAAAGTCTGAAAAGACACTCCCCTGTGGAATGTAGAGAGAATGTGAAAAATTTTTAGTGACCACAAATCCACACTTTTTCCTATAAAAAGCTCACGAATCTCAGAAAAGGTAGAAGCTTTTCTACATGGACGTTGGAGCGTGAGGGAAAGTCTTCTCCCCAGATGTCTGGACGTAGCCCTATGGTTACTTCTCGCGAGATTGAGGGAGGAATTCTAATGTATTCCAGCTCCAAAATTGGATTTGGTAAGATCATTAGTTTCTGATATTGTATTATTCCGGCTAACTTATAGGTACCTTTCTTAACTTGCATTTTCAGCTATTTTATAGCTCAAGCAAGCATTTCTTAACTTGCATTATAGTTCAAGCAAGCATTTCTTAACTTGCATTTTTAACTATTTTTATAGTTCAAGCAAGCTTTTACCCCATAATTGCATTTTAGCTATTATAGTTTTGCAATTATGCATTCATTGTGTGTCTATGTATGTCAATCTGTTCTGTTTGTATGTTTGTTATGTTCTGTGTCTAATAAATGGTATTTTTAGACTAATCAGCCAAATATCAAAGATCCTTGCGAACAGGACCGAGTCTTGGGGAGTTAGCTACTCTAAAGCCTGGCAAACTGCAGAAACTCATAAAGCTTCTGTCTCCCTTGCAAGACACCCCCCTCGGGCATCCATGTCAGTAATTACCTTTTGGAGAATGTGCAAACCAACTTGATATTCTCCCAAGGGACTCTTCGGAGATATTTTGGGATCATAATCCCTTTTGCCAGGACCCCTTCCCAGCTTTACTTTTGCTACCCTCCATGGGTGCCCTCTCAGGTTTATTCCCCAGAGTTCCCATTGTACTCACCAGTGAGATTTTCAGTGGTGCTTCCCTGTGGACTCTTCACAGACCCCTCTGGTCTGCTACTCGTATGTCTCCTGGACAGTCTCGGGAACCCAATCAATCAGCCGGTGCTCGCTGCCACCAAGGGGAGCTGATCACCGAAAGTGGGTGAGGCATGCCTTCAGCTCCTCTTGCTGCCCACCATCCCTGGACGGTGGAAGGATCCCAGATGGGTTCCCAATTTGTCAGGAAAATTAATCCACAAACACCAGAGGTTTATATCCAAAAAGGAGACAGAGGAATCCTGTAACTTTATTCATGAATAAAGGGAGAGGTCATGGGGCATTTCCATGGGGTGTCTCAAATTGCTGGAGGACACAGCCTCCTTTTTATCCCAATTTCCCGGCCACATTTCCCTCTTTTTCCCCAATGGCTGAGGTACTTGAGAGGTATAGACTTCCCAAATCACCTAATACAGACCCCCTTTTTCTTTGTATCTCTGTTCTGTTTCTCTAAGTCTAGGAATTTAGCACGGCCTTGGGTGAGCAACAGTCTGTGTCAATTAGTGAAATTCCTATGGAATTTGTGTTTCCTCCCATTGCTTCTTTCACCTATCAATATCTGGCTTTATTTACCAGCAGGCCCACAGTTTGTTTGTAAAAGACACTTCCCTCTCATTCCTTTCAATAACAAGGGACTGAGAAAATGAGCAAAACTTGCCAGCTGTGGCTTGATTACAATGACCTAGAGACCGTTAGAACACTAAATAAGTAGAGACCTGTTGAGATGAAAGAGTCCTAGGTTTCGCTTTGATTGGGCTAATTGCATGAGTCCTCCGGTGAAATGGACAAGTCAGCACAAATAGATTGCACAGGTGCTAAAACCTGCCAGCACGAAGGTTCAATCAAAGGACATGATGAGGATGATGATGGAATCATATAAAATTGAAGTAAGCATTCAGAAAATCCCAAAATAAGCACTGCAGTTCCGAACATCAAATAGTAGATGACAATCATGCTCCATGAAAACATAAAGGACAAAAATCCAAGAGATTTTGAGATAATGTACAGGTTGGGCACCAAGTGGGGGAACTTTGGAAGGGATTTGGGAAGTCTTTTGAATATTACAATGTATACAAACCCAAGGAAACAACGACTAATTGAACATGTTTATGGAGGGACACTCCCAATACATTCCCAATATTGGAATAAAGGAATGCTTTCTTAACAGTTTATGCTGTTAAGTGATTTTCTTTGAATTACTGTCTATTAACTATAGAATTGCTGATGTGTGGCATGGTAATTTCTTTTACTTTACTACCTCCTTCTGAAACATCTGCTGTGGGACAATTCCCAAGTGTCTGTAAAAAGGTATAAGAATTCAAAAACTTTAAATGTAGTGTAACCTAATTCTTCCTCATGACACGAGGAATAAGGAAGTTGCAGAGGGAGAGAGGAAATCTCTCATAAGCCTATAAAAAGATATCAAATAACTGTCCTCAAAGTATTTTTAGATACTTTGTCTAGATTTAGTGCATTTCTTCTTATGTTATAGAGCATGGAATTGTTTTTGAATATTGGATTATATTTCAAGACAAAAGATGACTCATCAGTTTATTTCAGGGGTTGTTGATGCTCCAGAACTTCTTTAAAATCATGGACAGATGCTATGAATGGGCAGCTACACAGATGGTGCTTAGAAAAGAATACTGGTGTCTGCAAATGGAGCTCTGCAAGTGGTAAAAGGAAATGTCCTCTGGGAAAGAATGGGTAAACAATTCCAAGCATTGGCTTTGTCCACCTAACAAGATTGGTTTCAAAACAGGTATCTGCTTTACAAAATCTTTGTGTTCAGTTAAAAAAAAAAAAAAGACAAACCCAAAAGCTTTTTGTTGAATTATGTAGGAGGCTGAATAGAGAATGAACTTATTAAATGTGCAAAACCACTTTTAATTAGAAGGAATAGAAAGCATTTTAGAAGAAGAATCAGAATTTTAAAATATTTTGAAAAACTGGGACATGGCCAAGATTAGTAAGTAAATTTCACTGGAAACAGATCAAAGTGCTTTGAGAAAACAGACTGTACAAATTAATATGCTTATTCCATTGCAGATAAAACCAATCAGGAAAGGACTTAAAGCACATTGGAGAACAGGTTTAGATTCAAAGTGAATTTTACAAATTTGAGATATAGCCTGGGATAAAAAGGACACTATTCAGTAAGAATAAATGTCAAGTGCCACACTTGGCTGAAATAATGAAATGCATAAATATTACAGTGGGAATCTTACTGCCAAAGTACAATTTTTGTAGCAAAGGCTCTAGGGATTATGTCAGATTGCAGTACATCCAAAAAGTACTTGGGAAGACACTGGAAATAATCCTTACATTCTTTTCAGCTGTTAAGGCATGCAATTTTGGAATTGGCCGATCTAGAAAGATGTATGGAAGCCAAAAAGTGCCCAGAAGAAAGCAGCAAGAATTATTACAGGGTTAGAAAACATGTCCTGAGAGGCAAAGTTGAAGCAATTCTGTTAGTGTCATCTACAAAAGGAAGATTATGAAAAACATGGCAGTAGTTTATCTGTTAAAACCATATGTTACAAAGAGGATAGGGATAAACCCCTCTCCATAGCTGCAATTAGGAAGAACGATTGGAAATCAAATTTATTTTCAGCAGAAGTATTTCAAATAGTAGTAAAAAACATATAATCAGAAGGACGCCAAAGCACTTAGGAAAAAAACCACACTAATTCTACAGTAGACTATTTTAAAAGCTTGTCAAAAAAGAGCAAGAGGCACATAGTCGATACAGATTGTTTGACTAAACTTGATCCCATTTTTATACATGGATAACTTCTTGATATCCCTTTCCAACTACTTGTTATGATAGTAAGATTTTGCTAATGTTTTTCCAAGGGCAATGTATCCATTATCTTTAATCCTAATACTAAAAATGTGATGCTTCCCCCATGCATCATGGAAGTGACTTCAGTATTATAGATTCAAAATATACTTTTGTCTGTTACTTTGTTTTTTGTCTTCTGCTGTTGGACATTCTGGGAACACATTTTCAAGCCTTTTCTAATGTCATCATGCTTAAAATCTTCCGATTTGAAGACTTTTAGGGGAAAAATTGGTATTATGAGACTTAAGAGAAAATCCTTAGCAATATTGAATGACATATCTAATAAGGTACTCTGTATAATATACATCCTGTTGCCTATTAGGTAAAGGATAATGGCATTTTTCTTATCTGACAAATCACAAATGAAGATATTTCAACAATAGATCTTTTATAATCAATCATATAATGCACAGCACTGATCTTTTTTTCTGATCCTTAGATTAACTCTACTTCAGTGGACAGCTATCTCTTAATGAGGCATGCATTCAAAACCTACTCTATTTCTAGCTGTCCTGGGTTGCAATATAGATGTATTTAAGTATTCTATTACCACCAGCTGTGGGCCGTTAGCTGCTATCAGCTGCTAATGACCCACTCCGGATGACAGGCAATGGGCCATCCGTTAGCTGTTATCAGCTGCTAATGACCCACCCGGATGACAGGCAATGGGCCATCAGGGACCCACCGTGTGACTCATGGACTTATCTCATCCCATTGTGGGATGCTCTGCCCAGGAGGGAGGAGCCAGGTGTTCCCACCTGGATATAACCTGGCCTTGGAACTGCCTGAGCTAGCCCTGTCTACTGGGTTCCCAGAGGACAAGAGCTACCACTGGATCTTCAGCTGGAGACTAGACCTTCACAGGATCACCGCTTCAACTGGACTACTTCAGTTGGACTGCTACTACCACCCTAACAGGGTGTTAGGTTGTATCTGACTTTGTCAGTGCTTTTCCTTGTATTATTTCACTTATTTTTAATTTCAATCTTGACTTGTGATCTCCCACTGGTTTGTTTTCAAACCAACACATATTTTGGCGCCCAACGTGGGGCACGACCTGGGGAAACTCAGAAATCCCATCACCATGATACTCAGCTTATCTATATGGGTGCTGTATCTCACTCTCTATATTTTTCCTCAAATGGGAAACTATCTGCCTGTCGTATTGGTCCTGTTGCGACCAGGGAATGGCATGAAAATTGCTCTATTGGTTTATTATGCCTATTGTATGATAACCTGTGAGGCGATGAATACCATTCGGAACGTATACTCAATTTTATCTGCCTGGCCTAATCTGAGCTGCTACGTCTGGGACCTCCTCAGCAATCACACCCAGCCTCTGGGGTTAGGAGGAGAGAGCGGTTTCTTCCAACATTTCAGGTCAGGCACGGCCATTTTTGACAATATTGAGTTCTCTCTGGATGCTAAGGATGGCATAATCTTCCTGTCAGTTCTGTTTTCTTTCTTCTCTGCGACCAGCACCGTGTACCTCATGCTGAAGAACAGAACAATACTTTGTCTTCTTGAGGAGGAGAAACGAAGCAAATCAGCAGGCAAGAGGAAAAGAACCAAAAGAGCAGTTGACGTCTCAACACAGACCATTGCCAAATCAGAACAGCTGAAGCCGGTAGCAGTTGCCCCCGTCCAGAAGAAGAAATCAAAGAGCAAATCAGTCCGCATAGCGACTGATGAGGATGCGGCAGGACCATCTCACCAAGCAGAAGAGACAGAGACAGAGATCATCACTCGCTCTCTATCCCTGAGGGAGCTGCGTGACCTACGGAGGGAATTCACCCGGCAGGCGAACGAGTCCATCTTGACCTGGCTGCTCCGCATCTGGGACGCCGCAGCTAACGACACCATTCTGGACGGAAGTGAGGCCAGGCAACTGGGATCCCTGTCCCAGGATGTGGTCATTGACCAGGGGATTGGGAAAACCCATGAAACTCTCAGCCTCTGGCGGCGATTGCTGGCGAGTGTACGGGACAGATACCTCTGCAAAGAAGACCTCCAGATGCACCAAAGGAAATGGAACACGATAGAACAAGGTATCCGATGCCTGAGGGAATTGGCCGTGCTAGAGATCATTTTCTCGGACAACGAGAGATTCCCCAAGAGCCCAGATAATGTCCAGTGCACTTCACAAATGTGGCTGAGATTCACGCGGCTTGGACCAGAGATATGCTCTCGTTACCTGGCAACACTGCAGTGGAGGGAAGGTGAAGACAAGGTGGGTGTGTTAGCAAACAAACTGAGAATTTACGAGGACACTGTCACTGCTCCACTACGCACCCATGTCTCATCAGTGGAAACAAACCTGGCCGAGCAAGTCCGGAGCTTGATTGAAGAGAGCCACCAGAAACTAAGGAAAGAGCTCAAAGAAGGATTTTTCCATGCCACACCGAAACCAACCAGAGTCTCTGCCATCAGGAGCAGACGTCCCCCAGCCAGGGAAAGAAGACAAACTCCGCGACGTGACCTCTGGTTTTTCCTACAGGAGCATGGGGAAGACATGAGAAAGTGGGATAGGAAGCCCACCTCCTCCTTAGCAGCCCGGGTACGCAAATTGAAAAGAGAAACATCCACTTCAGGAGGCTCATCTAGGTACAACACTGCCCCAGTCTCTTGTGGACAGAACCCCAGACGGCATGGAAATGACGATATGACTGATCCTCTTGAAGGGACCTCAGGAACACATTTACAGGAGGAGAGCATTCTGCACCAAAAACAGGATTAAAGGAGCCCTGCCTCTAGCCAGGTAGAGGAAAGGGATAACTGGATCTATTGGACTGTGTGGATCCGATGGCCTGGCACGTCTGACCCACAAAGATACACGGCTTTGGTTGATACCGGCACTCAGTGCACCCTGATGCCATCCAGGTATGTGGGGACCGAATCCATTTCTATTTCTGGGGTGACAGGAGGATCCCAGCAGCTGACTGTACTGGAAGCTGAAGTGAGTTTAACTGGGAACGAGTGGCAGAAACACCCCATTGTGACTGGTCCAGACGCCCCATGCATCCTTGGCATAGACTATCTCAGGAGTGGATATTTCAAAGACCCAAAGGGACATCGCTGGGCTTTTGGGATAGCGGCCATAGAGACAGAAGATATAAGACAACTGAATACCCTGCCTGGTCTCTCAGACAACCCATCTGCTGTAGGACTACTGAGAATTGCAGCAACAGTGCACCGCCGGCAATACCGCACAGACAGAGACTCTGTGGCCCCCATCCATAAGATGATTCGGGAACTGGAGAGCCAAGGGGTGGTCAGCAAGGCCCACTCACCCTTTAACAGCCCTATATGGCCGGTGCGTAAGTCCAGTGAAGAATGGAGACTGACGGTGGATTACCGTGGCCTGAATGAAGTCACACCACCACTGAGTGCTGCTGTACCGGACATGTTGGAACTTCAGTACGAGCTGGAATCCAAGGCAGCAAAGTGGTATGCGACCATTGATATTGCCAATGCCTTTTTCTCCATTCCTCTGGCAGCAGAGTGCAGGCCTCAGTTTGCTTTCACCTGGAGGGGCGTGCAGTACACGTGGAACCGACTGCCCCAGGGGTGGAAGCACAGTCCCACCATCTGCCATGGACTGATCCAGGCTGCACTGGAAAAGGGTGAGGCTCCAGAACATTTGCAGTATATTGATGACATCATTGTGTGGGGGGACACAGCAACGGAAGTATTTGGGAAAGGAGAGAAAATCATCAGAATTCTCCTGGAAGCCGGTATTCGCCATCAAGAAGAGTAAAGTCAAGGGACCTGCCCGAGAGATCCAGTTCCTGGGAGTAAAGTGGCAAGACGGACGGCGTCAGATTCCTTCTGAGGTCATCAATAAGATCACCGCGATGTCTCCACCAACCAACAAGAAGGAGACGCAAGCCTTCCTAGGCGCCATAGGCTTTTGGAGAATGCACATCCCTGAGTACAGCCAGATCGTGAGTCCTCTCTACCTCATAACCCGCAAGAAGAACGATTTCCACTGGGGCCCTGAACAGCAGCAAGCCTTCACCCAGATCAAACAGGAGATCGCTCATGCGGTAGCACTTGGCCCAGTCAGGACAGGACCAGAGGTAAAGAATGTGCTTTACTCTGCAGCCGGGAGCCATGGTCTGTCCTGGAGCCTTTGGCAGAAGGTGCCTGGTGAGACCCGAGGCCGACCACTGGGATTCTGGAGTCGAAGTTACAGAGGGTCTGAAGTCAACTACACTCCCACCGAGAAAGAAATCTTGGCAGCTTACGAAGGAGTCCAAGCCGCCTCAGAGGTGATCGGCACAGAAACACAACTTCTCCTTGCACCCCGACTGCCAGTGCTGGGGTGGATGTTCAAGGGAAGGGTTCCCTCTACCCACCATGCCACTGATGCCACGTGGAGCAAATGGATTGCCCTCATCACACAGCGCGCCCGTATTGGAAACCCGAATCGCCCTGGGATTCTGGAAATTATAACAAACTGGCCTGAAGGTGAGACTTTCAAATTATCTTCAGAAGAAGCAGAGGAGCAAGTAGCACGTGCCGAGGAAGCACCCCTGTATAATGAGCTGCCAGAGAGTGAAAGACGCTATGCCCTCTTCACCGATGGTTCCTGCCGAATTGTAGGCGCAGATCGGAAATGGAAAGCTGCAGTATGGAGCCCCACACGACAAGTTGCACAGGCTACCGAGGGACAAGGTGGATCGAGTCAGGTCGCGGAGCTTAAAGCCGTCCAGCTGGCTTTGGATATTGCTGAACGAGAGAAATGGCCAAGGCTCTATCTCTACACCGACTCCTGGATGGTAGCCAACATGCTGTGGGGATGGTTAGATCGCTGGAGAAAGGCCAACTGGCAGCGCAGAGGAAAACCCATCTGGGCCGCTGAGATTTGGCAGGACATCGCCGCCCGGGCAGAAAAGCTGACCGTGAAAGTTCGACACGTGGATGCACATGTACCTAAGAGTCGGGCTAATGAAGAGCATCGTAACAACGAGCAAGTGGACCGAGCTGCCAGAGTGAAAGTGTCACAGGTGGATCTGGACTGGCAGCACAAAGGAGAGTTATTTCTAGCTCGTTGGGCCCATGATGCCTCTGGTCATCAAGGGAGGGATGCAACGTACAGATGGGCTCGTGACCGAGGGGTGGACTTGACCATGGACAACATCTCACAGGTCATCCACAGCTGTGAGACTTGCGCTGCAATCAAACAGGCCAAGCGGGTGAAGCCTCTGTGGTACGGTGGACGATGGACAAAGTATAGCTACGGGGAAGTATGGCAAGTTGACTACATCACCCTTCCCCAAACCCACCAAGGAAAGTGCTACGTGTTGACCATGGTAGAAGCAACAAAAAGATGGTTAGAGACCTACCCTGTGCCTCATGCTACTGCCCGGAACACCATCTTGGGTCTGGAAAAGCAAGTCCTGTGGAGACATGGTACCCCTGAGAGAATCGAGTCTGACAATGGAACCCATTTCAAGAATGGCCTCATAAGCACCTGGGCTAGTGAACACGGAATTGAATGGATATACCATATCCCCTATCATGCACCAGCTGCCGGGAAAGTTGAACGGTGCAACGGACTACTTAAGACAACTTTGAAGGCACTTGGCGGGGGAACCTTCAAAAATTGGGAGCTGAACTTAGCAAAGGCCACCTGGATGGTTAACACAAGAGGTTCTATCAATCGAGCCGGTCCTGCCCAGTCCGAACTTTTGCACACAGTGGGCGGAGATAGAGTCCCTGTGGTACACATAAGAGGCTTTTTAGGAAAGACTGTTTGGATTAGTCCCACCTCAGGCAAAGGCAAGCCCATCCGTGGGGTTGTTTTTGCCCAAGGACCTGGTTATACTTGGTGGGTGATGCAGGCAGATGGGGAAACCCGTTGTGTACCACAAGGAGACCTTATCTTAAGTGAGAACTGTGTAGATGGTAATAGAATAAGGGGTGGATAATGTCCTGGGTTGCAATATAGATGTATTTAAGTATTCTATTACCACCAGCTGTGGGCCGTTAGCTGCTATCAGCTGCTAATGACCCACTCCGGATGACAGGCAATGGGCCATCCGTTAGCTGTTATCAGCTGCTAATGACCCACCCGGATGACAGGCAATGGGCCATCAGGGACCCACCGTGTGACTCATGGACTTATCTCATCCCATTGTGGGATGCTCTGCCCAGGAGGGAGGAGCCAGGTGTTCCCACCTGGATATAACCTGGCCTTGGAACTGCCTGAGCTAGCCCTGTCTACTGGGTTCCCAGAGGACAAGAGCTACCACTGGATCTTCAGCTGGAGACTAGACCTTCACAGGATCACCGCTTCAACTGGACTACTTCAGTTGGACTGCTACTACCACCCTAACAGGGTGTTAGGTTGTATCTGACTTTGTCAGTGCTTTTCCTTGTATTATTTCACTTATTTTTAATTTCAATCTTGACTTGTGATCTCCCACTGGTTTGTTTTCAAACCAACACACTAGCGTACTATTTAGACCTAGAAATATCATAGTGAATATATAGTATTTAGACCTAGAAGTAGCATGACTATACATGCAAAACACACACACAAAAAAGACTATATATGTGTATTGTGTGTATATATATATAGTATACCTTCTGCAATTACTAGACATGTTTTATATTAAAAGTAGATAGTTGATCTCAATTTAGAAAAGGATTGATTTAAAGGTGAATGACTTCAAATTGATTTCTCAAAAATTATTTCTAGTTCATCTTCATCACTGTTGCAAAAACTAAGAAGTGTCATTAACGATTTCACTTTAGCTTTCTTCTCATATAAATCATTGCTTTTGCTTGATGGTAGAAATATATTCTGCTGGTATGCTCTTCATTGACTGGAAATTGCCAAGTAGAAAGTTGCATTTAGAATATGTAGAAAGTGCCAAACTACTGTTGTAACGTGTGTCCTTTCCCCGATCCCTCCCCTTTGACCCTTCCGGACTGGCTGATGTGAGCCAGGACCGCCTCCTAACACCACGAATAAAAGCCCAGCGGGACCCGGAACTGGGCCTCTTGGATTCTAGGCTCTATGGAGCTAAAATCCCCCCGGCTCTCCTCTTCCTTCCCCCACTCCCCAGTTCCCTCCCTTATTATCCCAATAAACCACATGGAACCTAGAATGGAAGAGCTGCCTTTCTAAACCTGCGACGCTTCTACAAAGACCCAGTCTGACCAGTCCCACCGCTCGTGGCCAAGGAGAGACCATCCTGCGTGTTCCGGTTCTGGGGCAGCCCTCCCCCCCCGCAGCAGGGGAGAGCTGCCTTTAGATTCTGCACTGCTGCAAACTACAAAATCAAGAACTTTTCTGAACAATTTTTCTCAACTCCTTGGTTAAAAATCAAGATACATCATTTGTCTTTCAGCCCTCACTGAAACATTTTTACAGGAAAAAAGTAGTTCAAGCTGTGAGGTATATTAGTCATACCCTAGCTGTAAGAGTATTTGCTATGGGAAGATTGATTTGTACAATTAGTAATCATCTATGGAAAATTAATCTGTTCAGCCTCTGTAGAAAAGTCTTTTGAAGGACAAGTGGGACAAAAATGTGTGAAAGGTTATGTTAAACCTCATCCACAAGAGAATAAAAAGTAGCAATACATACAGATATGGAGAGAAGGCATGACCCAAAATTCATAGGCTACAGAGGTCAAGTAAACATTTAACAGAAATAATGCACTAATTTTCCACACATTTATAAAAAATATAAATTAGGGTTTTCAGAATCTATGAAGCTTCTTGAACTATCAATAGTAAGAACTTCTTGAACTTAATGATATTAAGATGACATGTAACTACAGTTATTATAATGCATTATGACTCAGATAAATGCAATAAACAATCAGAAGCTGCGAGTCATCTCTCTGACCATGTCACCAAGGCCACAATGTACTCCATTAATTTTGTTCATTGTTGTCAGATTTGTAGAAGTCAGGTATAGAAGGGCAAATACAAACATCTGCCAACTCAGCAGTGAACATAAAGAAAAGCCTTATTTTAACAATGTAATACATTATGAAAAAAATATGAATTTTACATTCATCAATCCTGCAAGATATTCTGTTAGTATCTATGTATGTTACAAGAATGTTTGGGAAGTAAGAACTAAGAGTTTTCCTCTAGTCACTTTCAGAGTCTCCAAATCAAACTCAGAGAAATAATCTGATATTTCATTTGTCATCATATAATCTCACTGTAGTCTTCTATTCACAGAATCACACAGAATCACAGAATCGCTGGGTTGGAAGAGACCTTCAAGATCACCAAGTCCAACCTATGCCCTAACACCACCTCAATTAAACCATGGCACTGAGTGCCACATCCAATATTTTTTTTTAAACACATCCAGGGATGGTGACTCCACCACCTCCCTGGGCAGATAATTGCAGAACGTTATCAGTCTGTGAGTAAAAAACTTTTTCCTAACATCCAACTTAAATTTCCCTTGGTGCAGCTTGAGAGTGTGTCCTCTTGTTCTGTCAGTTGCTGCCTGGAAAAAGAGACCAACCCCCACCTGACTACAACCATCCTTCAGGTAGTTGTAGAGAGTGATAAGGTCTCCTCTGAGTCTTCTTTTCTCCAGGCTAAACAACCCCAGTTGCCTCGGTCGTTCCTCATAGGGCTTGTGTTCCGAGCCCTTCACCAGCCTCGTCCCCCTCCTTTGGACAAGTTTGAGTGTCTCAATGTCCTTCCTGAACTGAGGAGCCCAGAACTGGACACAGTACTCGAGGTGTGGCCTCACCAGTGCCAAGTACAGGGGAAGAATGACTTCCCTGGTGCAGCTGGCCACACTATTTCTAATACAGGCCAGGATGCCATTGGCCTTCTTGGCCACCAGGGCGCACTGCTGGCTCACATTCAGTCGGCTGTCAACCGGAACCCCCAGGTCCCTTTCTGCCTGGGCACTGTCCAGCCACACTGTCCCCAGCCTGTAGCGTTGCGGGGGGTTGTTGTGGCCAAAATGCAGGACTCGGCACTCGGACTTGTTAAACTTCATCTTATTGGAATTGGCCCATCTATCCAATCATTCTGGGTCTCTTTGCAGAGCCCTCCTACCTTCTGACTGATCGACACACACTCCTGGCTTGGTGTCATCTGCAAATTTACTAATAATAGACTCAATACCCTCATCCATGTCATCAATAAAAATATTAAACAAAACTGGCCTCAGCATATTGTTAGAAAGGATGGCGAGGGGAGAATCTTGCAACACACTCAATATGAGTTATAAAGCAAGCTCCATTTATTTCACGGTATGAGTGGCTTATATACTGTTACAGTGTTTTTATTTATATCACACAGGTCACAATCTACACTCTTCTCACACATTCAGAGATCCTCCTTAGTTACTCTTTATTATTCTCACGAAATTCTCCCACAGCCCAGAGGCACAGCTGTGCCTCTCAGGTTTCTTCTCATGGCACCTTTCCAGGGCTGGAAGCGGCCTGTTAGCTAACACAGGTCTTGCTTGCCCTGGCACAAGCCCTATTCTGCATCACCAGCACAGATTGCTGAGGGACACCACTGGTGCCTGGCCGCCAACTGGATGCGGCACCGTTCACCACCGTTCTCTGGGCCAGGCCATCTGGATGGTTCCTAACCTGGAGACGAGTGCACCTGTTCAAGCCATGAGCTGCCAGCTTTTCCAGGAGTTTACTGTGGGAAACAGTGTCAAAGGCCTTGCTGAAGTCCAAATAGACAACATCCACAGCCTTTCCCGCATCTGCCGGGCTGGTCACCTGGTCGTAAAAGGAGATCAGTGTAGCTGTAATACCTGGAGAGAATGCCGCAGGCACATACGAACACACAGAAGTCCCATTGCAGAGAGAATGTTTATTGTTTCTTTTGTACTTATATGTGCCAAAATTCCATAGGTGATTGGTCAGTGGTCACCCACCCCCCTCAGTGATTGGCTGAAGTCCTACAACACCCAATTCAAAACACTCTGTGCCTTAAACCCAAAACAGATCAGGAAAACAGCAGGTGTTCAATCACCATCCAAAAAATTCATATCATTGTTTTTCATAGTTTGCATGGGAAAGGAGTTACTCAGGGAACAGCTTCTGCTTGCAGCTTTCCAATATCCACAATTCCACCTTTTTGTTTAAAGACCAAAAAGGTATTGTTTGTAATCCTCTGCGGGTCCCTTGCAGAAAGGAGAACAAACACAGCATAAACGATCTGCTTGGTAACGGCCAGTTACTAAACAGAGCCCAATTTAGATGCTGATTTAAAGCGCATAGACAGACTCTCCAGCAATGCCATGGGTTATACATCTATCGAACCCAATTCTACATCACAGTTCTATCAGAAATTAATTCTAAACATAGCTTTAAAAGCCCTTGCTTTCTGACTCCATAACAAAGGAATTTTAAAGTTCAGTCTCTGCTTGTGGAAGGACCATCCGCCTGATGGTCAATATCCTGGCCATCATCAGAGGGATCATTCGGTTGATGCTCTGCATTCTGGTCATCATTCTGATGTTCTGCATTCTGGTCATCATTTTGAGGTTGCCTGTTCTGCCTCTGGTGCCGCAGGTCAGGGCGAACGCATCTTGCAGGTAGCCACCGTACCCCAGTATCTGTGGAAACACAAGCATACCCACAACCACAAGCAATAAGCTCATGCGGGCCTTCCCAGGTATTACTAAGTAGATTCCACACCCAGACCTTCGCCCGGGGCCAGTGCGTCTTGCCTGATGACTACAATGAGAGAAAATGGTTCAAGATAACAGGATTATTTGAATTTGGTGGCACTGTGAGATGATTAATTGTATATGAAGCTTTTTCCAGTCGGCTCTGTAGGGTTTCTCCATGCATTCCCCCTTTTGGCTTTTCCAAAACACGCTTCAAAGTACCATGAGCGCGTTCGACAATGGCTTGGCCAGTGGGAGAATGCGGAATACCAAATTTATGGTCTACGCCCCATAGGTGCAAAACCTGCCGCGTCTTCTGTGAGGCGTAGGCAGGACCATTATTGGTTTTCACAGTAGATGGCACGCCCAGGACTGAGAAGGCTAATTTCCAATGGGCAATGACATCACAGCTCTTTTCTCCAGTATGAGCAGATGCCCACATGGCTGAGGAGAAAGTGTCAATAGACATGTGCACATATTCAAACTGGCCAAATTCAGGGATGTGCATTACATCCGTCTGCTAGAGCTGCAAGGCCTTTAGACCTCTGGGGTTTACCCCCGGTGGCAGAGGCGCAGCGAGTCCATGGCAATCAGCACAAGCACTGGCAATGTCACGAGCCTCAGTTGACGTCAATTGAAACTGCTTGTGCAGGGTATGTGCACTCTGATGAAGGAAACCTTGCGATGCCTTGGCTTGTGCAATTTTGTCAGGCTGAGGTGCCACCCATGCAGGGTTGGCTAGCATGTCAGCCCTGGCATTGCCTTCTGTTATAAAACCTGGTAATTTGGTGTGACTTTGAATGTGCAGAATATAATATGGGTGCACTCGAGCTTCAACTCCACAAAATTTGCAATAATGAAAACAGAGCCTCATTATTGACTTCTTCTAGAAGTGAACAATCCAAACATTTGGTTATGTCTGCTACATAAGCAGAGTCAGTGACCAAATTCAAAGGCACCTGAGAGAACCGTTGAAAAGCCATGGCAACTGCTTTCAATTCAACCAACTGAGCAGAGCCTGACTCGTGGCCTTCCAGCACCTGCCACTCAGATCCCTCCTTCCAGGTAACAATGGCTTTCCCTTTTTTCCCCCAACTATCCGTGAAGACGGTGGGTCTGTGCACCGGCACCTGACTATTCTTGGGTGGCAAGCTGAAGCTGGTCGAATTTGCCAGCTGCAGTAATTTGTGGCTGGGCAGGTGAAAAGCAATCTGCCCTGAAAAGTTTTGCAGTACACTTTGCAAAGGAGCGCTATTAGCAAGGCTCCATTCAAAGCTGCCCCAAGATACCAGAACAACAATCGTTGCAGGATCCGCTGCCATCAATTGCAAACACCGATAACGGCATTTAATTATCAGACAAGCGATCAATTAAAACAACGTGGGTGCTGTCTTTTTTGGCTGATGGGGCAAAAAGACCCATTCCAGGATATGCAAAGGGACAGCCCATTGCTTGTTCCACTGGCCAATGATACCTGTAGGATGGAGGTCTGGAGCAGTAATGAAAACAGTGATATCAATAGAAGGATCCACTCAATAAACCTGACAAAATGGCCTGCTGCACCTTGTTCAGCACTCGTTGCGCCTCAGGAGTCAATTTCCGAAGTGAATTCAGATCAGGGTCCTCCTTTAAAATAATAAAAAGCAGGGAAAGTTGCGCGGTGGTTAGTCCTAAATAAGGACGCAAACAATTGATGATACCCAGCAATTTCTGGGCATCGTTCAGGGTCTTAATAGAGTCTGAGAATCGCACCTCTTGGTGATGCATAGTTTGATCCAAGATTTTGACTCCCAAATATTTCCAAGGAGGCTGCTGTTGAACTTTCTCCGGAGCCACTTGCAACCCATAGGAATGCAGGGCAGCGAGCAATCGAGGCTGTAACCTCTGCAGCTCATCCTGGGTGGATGCTGCCACCAGGATATCGTCCATATAATGGTAGCAGAGTGCCTCGGGAAACTGCTCGCGGACTCCGGACAAAGCTTGAGCGACATACCATTGGCAGATAGTCGAGCTATTCTTCATGCCCTGAGGTAGTACTTTCCATTGAAATCTCTTTGCAGGCTCAGCATTGTTATTTGCAGGCACAGTAAAGGCAAATTTTTGGTCTGACATTAGGGTGCAAAGGAATTGTGAAAAAGCAGTCCTTCAAATCAATGATCAGGATTTCCCACCCTGTGTGAATCATTGTGGGTGAAGGCATACCAGGCTGCAATGTCCCAATACTTTCCATCACTGCATTAACTTTTCGGAGATCTTGCAACAGTCTCCATTTCCCCAATTTTTTCTTAGTTAAAAAACCAGGGGTATTCCAGGGACTAGTAGGAGGCTCAATGTGTCCCTGTTGTAATTGTTCCTGAACCAGCTGACAAAAGCGACTAATTTCTCCTTTGGCACGGGCCACTGCGGTTTCCATATTGGTGTGTTAGCCATCGCAGAGATAGCGTAGAATATGGTGCGCCCTTGCACACAGTGACCCCTATCAAAAATTTGTGCCAATCTGCACCCCCCAGGCTGCCAACATGTCCCGCCCCCAGAGGTTAACTGGAGCTGGAGTAACATAGGGCCGGATTGTAGCCGTGTGTCCCTCTGGGTCTTTTACCAATACAGGTCGTTCGCTCAGTTGGCTCTGTGTGGTTCCTCCTAGCCCCGCAATGGCCGATCCCACAGGGGCTAGAGGCCATGAAGGAGGCCATGAAGAGGAGGAGAGAATCGTTACATCAGCACCCGTATCAATCAAACCTTGGAGCCGAATCTGGTGTAGACGAGCTTTTGGCAGGATTAGGGTACATTTCATCTGTGGCCTCTGGCGAGAAATGTCTGCAGCCCAGCAGATCTGCAGAAGTTCTGGAGATCCACTGCCGCGATCTCCGCAAGCTTGTTGTTCTGCCCTGGGGACACGGGACTCAAAAGGTACTAGTTGAGCAATGTGATTCTTTTCAGGGATAGCGACAGGGGATTTTGGCGTGGAAACATAGCGTGAATCTGGCCTATAAAGTCAGAATCAATAACTTCTGGGTGAACAAAAATCCCTTGATGGGTGACACTAGGTCTTCCCACAATTTGCACTGAGTCCCTGACCTAGGGGTCCATATGCATCCAAAGGAACCCTATGATAACTACCAGATTCTAGGACAACTGTTCTTGCAGTGCAGACATCCTCCTGGGCTGGTCCTTGGGTGCCGTCTCTAAGTTGGCTGGGTAGGCCTGTGTCGGTGCCCTGTTCTGGGGGAACACTTGCGTCGGAGGGCAACTCCCCCTGTTTGCATTCCTCTTCGCGTTTCCCGACAGAGGTCGACCATCAACAAGGTACTGAGACCTGCAATAGTCTGAACAGTGACCTGGCCTACCACACCTCCTGCACTGGGGAATCCCAGTCCCCGTGTTTTCTTTTTGCTTTGATTTAGCTCGTTTCTGTTTGTTCCCGGCCTTGGGCTGCTTTTGTCTATGGTCAGGGGGTACCTGACCAGGTGGCAGAAGTGCAGCCAAAGCAGACTTTTTATGGTTCCCTGATCTCTCTTTAGAGCACGCTTCTACAATCTCTGCGAGCGTAGGGTCCCCTGGTAGGGCATCTGTGATCTTTCTACGCTCATCGTTGGCATTGTCTCTTGCTAACTGTTTGCACAATAGCTGTCTTATTGAATCATCTTCCACCTGTTTCTCCAGAGCTGCAGCGATTTTTTCTACAAAGAACAGAAAGTGCTCAGACTGCCCTTGAGATATTTTTGCATATGATATTTTAGGAGCAGCCATGTCTATGCTTTTTATGATGGCTCCCATGCCGACCTTTTGGGCCTGCTCCAGGATCCGAGGATCCCAAGTAGCTTGGAGATCAGGGTTAGAAAAGTAATTCGTTCCCATTAGAGCATCTACCCCGACTTCATGTCTAGGGTCATTGGAAGGCAAGTGCATGTTCTGTAGTGCGGCCTTTTCAGCCAGTTTTCTCCAGTTATTCTCAAAAACTGTAAATTGTATAGGTTGAAACAGAACTTCACCCAAGTGCCTAATATCGAATGGAGCAAACAGGTCAGTAGTCATCACTCTAATAATTTGCATGACTTCAGGAGAGCCAAGCCCGTTTTGTCCTACTTTGGATTGTAAATCCTGCACCACCTTCCACACAATAACGTCATTCCTGTTAACTTGACTCAAATTTGGGAGAGCCTTGAACACAGGAAAGGCTTGGGCATCCCCTTGCGGGGTGTTAATATCATCTTGATCTACTGGTACACCTCCTAGAGGCACTGCAGCAGCCACCTGATTCTCCATAGATTTCCCTGTACTGTCTGGCGTTCCCATCCTTTCCAGGAGATCCCAGTTTCCCGCTTCTAGAGCGCCCAATTTGACCGATTCCCAGAAACACCTGGGGTTCCTTGAGTGGACTGTTACCGTGCAGTCTGGGAATGTCCAAGGGCGGGTCTGTAACAGGCGTTTCTTCCGCCGCCCGGCCACCGCAGCTTCCGCCCTGGAGCAAGCATATCGTCCACATCGCTGTCTGAGTCATCAGAGAGAGGTTTCTCTGAAAAGCCCATTACGAATGAGGGACCTTGGCCCGGTGTGAACACGGAGCCGAGGGGCGGCTCGGCGGCGGAACCCGGAGTAGAGTCCACAGGAGGCAGCGGTGCAGGCAGGGCGCTGTGGGGTCTCGCTGGCCGCGCAGGCGTATCGTCAGTCAGAGCCGTCTGTTTCACCGGCGTGGAACCTTTCATGTCGGCGCACGCCGCTGGGACCGCCTCTGCCCCCAGAACCGTTGCTGGGACCAGCTTAGCTCGCCCGGGATGCGCCGGTTCCGCTTTAGTGGCGGGATGCGTTTCCGCTTCTGCCTTCCAAGTTGCCAGAGTGGGCACTTCCGGCGCAAGCCGCCTTGTATCACTCGCGTTGGCGGCTGCTTGCAAGAAGGCTTCTGGTAATGCCGCTAACTGTTGAGATATTCCCACAAGCTGCTGCGTGATATCCGTTAATAACTTTTCATAAAAAGTTGCTCCTGCGCGGCAACGCGCCCGGCTACAGGCGTCCGCGCAGACCCGGCAGGCGCCTGTAGCCGCTGGCGCCTGCGCAGTAGCGCTAGGCACGGCCATGGCGCTCTCAGCCTGCGGCGCACCAGGTCGCAGAACCGGGGGAGTCGCAGAAGCAACCGGCACTATTACTTTTTCCAAGGGTAGCAGCGCGGAGGAAACCGGAGCCGCAGGGGCAGTGGCAGAGGAGCGCTGCTGGCTACTCTCCTGTTTCAGCATTTCCGCGAGTCGTTCCGTGGGGGAGGCGTGGAGGGTCATACCTCCAAGAAACGGGCAACTCGAGTCGTTGCGTGTAGTACACGTCGGCGGTCACCAGATGTCGCTGTAATACCCAGAGAGAATGCCGCTGGCACACACAAATACACAGCAATCCCGTTGCAGAGAGAGCGTTTATTGTTTCTCTTGAACTTATATGTGCCAAAATTTCATAGGTGATTGGTCAGTGGTCACCCACCCCCCGCGGTGATTGGCTGAAGTCCTACAACACCCAATTCAAAACACTCTGTGCCTTAAACCCAAAACAGATCAGGAAAACAGCAGGTGTTCAATCACCATCAAAAAAATTCATATCATAATTGTTTTTCATAGTTTGCATGGGAAAGGAGAATTTCTCAGGGAACGGCTTCTGCTTGCAGCTTTTCAATATCCACAGATTGGGTTGGTCAAACGCAACCTACTCCTTCTAAACCCATGCTGGCTGGGTCTAATCCCCCAGCCATCCTGTAAGTGCTGTGTGATGGCACTCAAAATAAACTGTTCTGTGACCTTAGTAGGTATCGAGGTTAGACTGACTGGCCTATAATTTCCAGGATCCTCCTTCCTACCCTTCTTGTGAATGGGCATCACATTGGCCAGCTTCCAGTCATCTGGAACCTCACCAGTGAGCCAGGACTGTTGGTAAACGATGGAGAGAGGCTTCACAAGCTCTTCTGCCAGCTCCCTCATCGCCCTGGGATGGATCCGATCTGGTCCCAAAGATTTATGAACATCCAGACAGTTCAGCAGTTTTCTGACTGCTTCCTCCTGGATAACAGGGAGACCGTCCTGCTCCCTGACACCATCTACCAGCACAGGAGGGCAGGTGTCCTGAGGACAAACCATCTTTCTGATAAAGACTGAGGCAAAGAAGGCATTAAACGCCTCCGCCTTCTCCCCATCTGCGGTCACTAAATTCCCTCCCGCATCCTGTAGAGAACCGAGATTGTTCTTACACTTTCTTTTGCCATTAATATATTTGTAAAAACCCTGTTTACAAAATATGTTCCAGAGAGAAGGTTGCAACCTTGGTTTCCATAGAGAACCAAGATAGCATAAGGGCTTCTGGCCTCCATCTGAGGATGTTTGGTCTCCCTGCCTAGCAGAATTCCAGAACTAAGCTACAATATCAGCTACAATATCAGGCTAAAAATTAAAAATATGTATGCTAAGAATACAGAGAATATATAAAAGGTATATAAAAAGAAAAAGGCAAAAATCATCCTTTCATCAAATGTACATTCAATTCCTGCATTCGGATAATTTATAAAAGCATTAAAGAGCACTGGCCCTAAAATTGAGTCCTGGGGAACCCCAGTAGT
Source organism: Entomyzon cyanotis (assembly GCA_024500445.1). NCBI lineage: Eukaryota > Metazoa > Chordata > Aves > Passeriformes > Meliphagidae > Entomyzon > Entomyzon cyanotis. The sequence continues at coordinate 165,858 of JAKEPQ010000750.1, forward strand.
GACTGGCTGTCAGCCTGATGTAACCCCATTTGCTAGAACTCTTTGAGCCTGACCCATCAGCCAATTGTTCACTCAACATATGATGGACTTGTTTAGCTGTATGCTGGACATTTGTCCAGAAGGATACCATCAGAGACAGTATCAAAAGCTTTGCTAAAATTAAAAAATCCCCACATATCTACTGATTTCCCTAGGTCAACTAGATGGGTGACCTTGCCATAAAAGGAAATTATGCAATGGAGGAGTTGTGATCCAGAGTAACATCACAGAATGTTGAGCACATTGATGGCATTCAATAAGAGGAGAGAAAACTTGACTATCTCCATTTTCAGAAGGTGTAAAAGGCTTTCTGCTGGTTTGAGGCTATTGAATGTCTTTCAATCTGGAAATCGATATAGAAAAAAAGAAAGCATCAAGTATGTAGACCAAAATTAGCCATAGCAATCAATTTTTCTGACGTTATATCCAAATTTTAAATAATTTACCTTACTGAAATGTAGGACAATTGCAGGATTACCTTTAAGGAGAATTTGTGGAGCTGTTTGTAGGGACCTGTTTTTATGAATGAGAGGGGACAGTTTAGATGGCCCCTGCCTTTGCCCAGGTTTCTGGCAGTAGACAGCAGCTTTATTGAGGCGGCCAGCACCCAAAAACCACTCTTGCTCGCAAGTTCTTTATAATGTTAAATTAGGTCTATTACAGCATTAATTATTTATTGAATAGACACAAGGGAAAACAGACATAAGGCTTTAACAGACTTCTTACTACACAGGATAAACAAAAGAAAAACTACTCGTAGGTTCATAAGACAGTGAACGATAACAAAGGTACCTATATTACAGCTAGCGAAGAAATAGTATAGATTAGCAGACAATGTCACTTACCAATGAACTGATGATGGAGTACACATTGACTCCTTTCCCTCTATTTCCAGAAAAGTAACTTGATACCAACGTCTTGGCTTCGAGGAGAACTCCCCACATACTCAGAGAGTGTGTAAGCAATTTCTGATTTTATAAAAATTAAAGTGGTCTTTTATAGTTTGTAAAAGTGGTGTATCTGTCAGTCACTAATTTTTGCTTATCCTTTCCCATGCATTCAAGGCAGGATGTTTATTGCTGGCTAAGGATGTTTTCAGCTGAGGTAATTCACCACAAGGCAAGCTATTCCAGCGTTACTGAGCCATGAGGCAGAAACAGATAAGCTTTTACTCTATCAGGGATGAGAGGTCCTGTCATACCTGCCAATGTGTTGGGGCCTGGTCTGTCTTAACAGCTGGTCTGTCCTAACAGACCTATGAAAGTCATTAAAGATAGATAAGAGGAAGCATTTTGCTGATGCTGCAAGAAAGCAAGCAGCTGGCCAGAGAAAACCGGATATATTGCCCAAAAGTAGGAGATTGCTTGCTGGCCAAGGAAAACAGGATATATTGCCCAAAAGTAGGAAACTGCAGTTTTAGTATATACCAATCATATAATGTGTGCTTAGCTTGTGTTAATTGTATGTAACCAATTACATAATGGCATGGCGCATGTACGAACCATATGTAGAGTTCCGTAGCGCGTGTACGGAAGGTAAAAGGCTTTAAAAGAAGCACTGCTGAAGAATAAAGGTAGACGACTCTCTGCATCACATTGGTGTTATGCCGTTCTCGTCTCACATGGAGCAATAAACCCTGACGCCAATGCAAGAAGAAATAGCTGGGCATATCTTAGTGGCTTTGAGATTATTCTTATTTAGAGGTGAGTTATGATAAAAGTAATACATATTTCTCAAGATACTGCTCAAAATGTTATATAGCTGAATATTTTTCAGTGCTCCTTTGTTAAGCCAGCTTTAGGCAGCGAGCAAAACAAAGTAAAGACTGTACACAATTTCCCTCAGAAGTATAGCTATCTCACAGTTTTCTCCTATTATGACATCTGTCCCATCACTTCCAAACCAACTAATTTTCTTCAGCAGTCTTGGCTTGCCAGACTGACCTGAAGATTTATTTTTAGTGTTTTCTCAATTGCATTTTTTTAGTTGAAGTGTTAGTTTTGTGAACAGGTTGAACCCCAACAATGTGGCGATGGGCTTTTCTTTCACTTGAAATTGTATATATACAACTGCATTTGCAGTATACTGTCTCTGACTCCATTACTAGTGAGAGAAAATAATTTACATTTCTTCAGTTTCTCTTTCAAAGCTCATCTTTTACTTTAGCAATAAAATGTATAAACATTCTTGCTGACTTTTCATTTCTAATACAGAACCAATATCCACTCCTTTCATATAATCTACTTTTCACATCGAGTCAAGGTCTGTAATGGGACAACCAGATTTAGCAATAGCATGATGTATTGGGTCGGACTGAGATTGATTTGCCCCAATCGAGCTCAGAGACACTTCAGAGACTGTCCTAGGTTGCAATATAGATGTATTTAAGTATTCTATTACCACCAGCTGTGGGCCGTTAGCTGCTATCACCTGCTAATGACCCACCCGGATGACAGGCAATGGGCCATCAGGGACCCACCGCATGACTCATGGACTTATCCCATTGTGGGATGCTCTGCCCAGGAGGGAGGAGCCAGGTGTTCCCACCTGGATATAACCTGGCCTTGGAACTGCCTGAGCTAGCCCTGTCTACTGGGTTCCCCAGAGGACAAGAGCTACCACTGGACCTTCAGCTGGAGACCAGACCTTCACAGGATCACCGCTTGAACTGAACTACTTCAGTTGGACTGCTACTACCACCCTAACAGGGTGTCAGGTTGTATCTGACTTTGTCAGTGCTTTTCCTTGTATTATTTCACTTATTTTTAATTTCAATCTTGACTTGTGATCTCCCACTGGTTTGTTTTCAAACCAATACAGAGACCAAGTCAGAGAAGTGGATATTTGCTTTATTTGGTGCACCGGATGTGTGGGGAATTGTTTCCACCAAACACACACACCTCAGTACCTCAAAGACACAGTGTTATAGGTAAAATTCATGAATATTCATTACATTCTTCAGGATAGGAGTGGTTATACAAATTACTTCTCATAAGTCATTAATGTTATTAGCGATTTCTTGTGCTCAATGGCAAAAGGATTCCTTTTGCCCCCTTTTATCTTGATAAGATTAAGGGAATCTACAAGGCCAGAACTGATGGGCGGCCGTGCTGGTGGAAGGGCTAAAAGCTCAAAGAAACAAGAATGGTTGAAGTGCAAATAGATTTGGGTTTTCTATTTGACTACTCCTTTCTCAAGATAGAGTTTATTTTTCCTTAGCAGCCCTCAGAGTGCTGTGCTTTGCATTGGTAGCTTGAAGGGTGTTGATAACACCAGTGTTTTGGCTACTGCTGAGCAGCACTGTCCCTCTAACATTTTCCCCCTCATCAAGGGGCTGGGAGTGGGCAAGATCCTGCGAGGGGGCACAACCAGGCTAGCTGATCCAAATTAACCAAAGGAATATTCTGTACCATATTGAAGCACGGAATTGACTCCACAACTCAGTTATGAAGTAGGTATGTGTTTATTCCAGCTGGGGTGCATGGGGGGTAGCCCCTCCATAGGCATGCACACCCTCAGCAGCACTTCACTAGGTTTATATTAGGTTACAGATTACATATGCATAAAGTTACACAAAGCCCCTATACATATTCATTATCTATCCCCGCTTCGTATTATAATGAGTTCAAAGTTCATTTAAATATGCCCGCGCAAGCGCACTGTCCCAGATTAATTGTGGGCAAGGGTCCCAAATGATTGATTACTACATGATCCATACTCTTCATCACAATGAACTGTTCACCCTGTTCCCTTGCACATGCTCCCTTGGTTCTTGGTCCAAGCCTGAGAACCAACTTGTACCGGTCCTGGGATCCAAGGGCGGGATGCTCGGTCACACTTGGTGGTTTCTCTCAATTATTTGGCTCTCTTCTCTCCATCCTCCCCGATACCAGGTAGGCACAAATTCATTAAGGGAATAATAAATGGTTTACAGCAGGCAAATCTTAGTAAATCATCATCCAATCTCTGGCTCTCTAAATCAGTTCAAGAATATTATTATTATCCAACTTCTAGTTCTTTTAAATTAAAAATTTCTATTTTACCCTAAATCAATATGATGTCAGCTCAGATATAAAAGCTAGGGGAGGGAGGAGGAATGGGGGAGCATTTGTTATTCTACAATGTTTGCCTTCCAGAGCCACTGCTATGCATGCTGAAGCTCTGCTTCCTGGGAAGTGTCTGAACATTGCTCACTGAAAAGAAGTAGGGTTTTTTTTGGTGGGGTGTGGTTTTTTTTTTTTGCATTAGTAAACTGCCTAATCTCAACCTACTAGTTGTTTTCCATCTTATTTTCTCTCCCCTGTCCCACTGTGAAGGGGAGCGATAGAGCAGATTGATGAACCCCTGGCACCCAGCCCACTACACAACATGTTCTAAAACTATTTTCTACTCTTCCTAATGTTATGGAGTTCATGCTCTTCAACATCTGTTTAGCAAAAATTGTATCTGGTGAAGCAGTACTGGCAGCTTTCATGCAGGTAGATGAGGCATGAGCTTCACTAATCTAGTGTGTATTTATAAATTCAAGTTTAAATCATCAATGCCAGAACAAAAATTATGAAGCTTCCCCCAAATTTTACATTATGCTTACAACATGGAGCACAAAACATTATTCCCCTTTCATCATCACATTTTAAACAGGAGTACTTTGTTTGCCATAGTTTTGGAAACTAGTGATTTCTCTTTGTTTTCTGATGTTTGAAATCTCTTTCACTCTGTCACCAACTTCTCTCTTGCTAGAAAAACTACTCTTGCTTTTAAATTGCTTCAGTACTCTTATGGCTGTAATTTTAAAAGAAACAACTAAATACATGCATTGGGTTTGCGTGGCAAGGTTTTGGTAGTGGAGGGGGCTACAGGGGTGGCTTCTGTGAGAAGCTGCTATAAGCTTCTCCTATGTCAAATAAAGCCAATGCCAGCTGGCTCCAAGATGGACGTCCTGCTGGTAATATCTCTGTGACAATATATTTAAGACGGGGAAAAAGTTACTGCAACTGCAGCTGGAAGATGTCAGCGATTGATACGGGTACTGAGCCTGGTTCGTGCAAAGTCTGATTTATTGTACAGAGCACGTCCTTTTATACTGTTACAAACTATAGATTAGCTGTTACAAGAACTTTGGTTTCCAGGGTTACATGTTTTACTTTTCTTAAGGGCTACTGATCACCGTCATCTCGCTTAACCTCTCCTGCTAAGCACTTATGCATAAGGTAAACACAGTATCGTCTTACTCTCTGTCTCAGCCTCTGCCAGGGGCGATTCAGCTTATCTCTCTTAATGTTTCACATTAACTGATAACAAAAGACTTCTGCAGCCCTCCGACCCTGCAGCTCCACCCTGAACTCCCACAGGAAGAGAGGAGTGAGAATACGCGAGCAAAACAACTCAGCCGACACCAAGGTCAGTGAATGGGGGAAGGAGGTGCTCCAGCCACTGGAACAGAGATTCCCCTGCAGCCCATGGTAAAGACCATGGTGAGGCAGACTGTTCCTCTGCAGCCCATGAAGGTCCATGGTGGAGCAGAAATCCACCTGCAGCCCATGGAGGACTTCATGCCAGAGCAGGTAGATATGCCAAAAGGAGGCTGTGACCCTGTGGGAAGCCCGTACTGGAACAGGCTCCTGACAGGACCTGTGGATGCATGGAGGGAGAAGCCCACACTGGAGCAGGTTTGCTGGCAGTACCTGTGACCCCCGTGGGGGATCCACACTGGAGCAGCCTGTTCCTGAAGGACGACCCCATGGAAGGGACCTACACTGGAGCAGGGGAAGAATGTGAAGAGTCCTTCTCCTGAGGAGGAAGGAGCAGCAGACACAATGTGAGATTAACTGACTGCAACCCCCATTCCCCATCCCCATGTGCTGCTGGAGTGAGAGGAGGTAGAGAATTTTGAAGTTAAGCCTGGGAAGAAGGAAGGGGTGGAGAGTGAGAAAGAAGTGGTCAAATAGAAAACCCAAATCTATTTGCATTTCAACCATCCTTGTTTCTTTGAGCTTTTGCCCCCTTCCACCAGCACGGCGGTGCCTGTCCAGGGCTGAAGGCTGAACTCTTAATTCAAATTCAAATTGTAGGTAACAGCTCTCGCCTGATAGCTTATCAGCTAAGATGTACAAGCATGCATTTGAAACCAGCACAGAAACCGCTGAATCATCCCATGAAGGACCTTCACCCTGGAGGGGTCTTTGGGGGTCTCCAAAGACCACCAGGACATACAGAGAATGTGTGGTGCACATGCTAATGATATTAATGACTTCCAAGAAATTATTTGTATAACCACTCCTATCCTGAAGAATGTAATGAATTCTTCTAATTCTTCTAAATGAATTCTTCTACAATTCATGAATTTTACCTATAACACTGTGTCTTTGGGGGTACTGAGGTGTGTGTGTTTGGTGGAAACAATTCCAGCACACCCGGTGCACCGAATAAAGCAAATACCCACTTCTCTGACTTGGTCTCTGAAGTGTCTCTGGGCTCGATTGGGGTGAATCAAGAGAAAGAGGTTTTTTAAGATTTGGCTTTATTTTTATTTCTGATTATCCTACTCTGATTTGTTTGGTAACAAATTGAATTTCTCCAAGTTGAGTCTGTTTTGCCTTTGATGGTGTGTTGGTTTTTCTTAGCCCAGAACATCAGCAAGGTATCTTTAGCATCTAGGGGAAATTTAAACCCTTCCAAAGCTGTTGTGGTAGGCCTGAAGAAGCAGTTGAAGGGTTGGGAGAAAACACACCCCTGTGTTCATGTGTTGGTTTTGCTTAGTCCAGATTTTGCTAGTGGGTGAGGAGGGGCACAAAGACAGCTCCTGTGCATCCTGCGTGAATGTCCTGGAAGTTTTCGCCGTGTACAGCAGAGGCAATCTCTGATGGCTCTGAAGATGATGGACATGCTGCTGGCCAAGCCTGGGCCTATTAGAGATGTTAGTTACGCCTCTGTGATAACATATTTAAGAAGAAATCAAAACAACGTGAGCATGCACTTCTTTTTAGCCAGAGGAGGAGGAGGAGGAGGAGGCAGCTAGAATATGTGAGGGGAAAACAACATGGAGACACCAAGGTCAGTGGAGAAGGTGGGGGAGGAGGTGCTCCAGGCGCCGGAGCTGACAATTATCTGCCAGACGTGGTGAAGACTATGGGGGAGCAGGTGGTACCCCTGCAGCCCATGGGGTCCATGGGGGGTGCAGAGATCCACCCACAGCCCGTGGGGAGGTGCCGACCCCAGAGAGGGTGGATGCCTGGAGGAAGCTGTGATCCAGTGGGAGTCCCAGTGGAGAGAGGGGGCCTCACTCCCAAGATGGAAACAGCCTGGCCTTGGCTCAGAGGTCTGCACCCCATGGACAAGGACTCATGTTGCAGCAGATTTGGGCTGGCTGCTGCTCATGAGATTTGGACCCATGCCAAAGAAGTTTGCAGAGGACTGTCTCCTGTTGGAGGGACCCCATGGCAACAATAGAGGACTCCTCTCCCTGAGCAGCGGAAGAAATTTTGGTGATGGACTGACCCAAATCCCCACACTCTGTCCCCCCTGCCATGCTATTGGTGGGAAGGAGGGAGGGGGGTGAGCGGATAAACAATATCTTAAGAGGGAGGGGGCTGAGCAAAGAAACGGTGTCTTAAGAGCTTATTTTTACTTCTCATTATCTTCCTCTGACTCTGCTAGGTTAATAAATCACTGTGCAACTTTAAGTTTTGAGCCTGTTTTCCCCTTATAGTGCATCCTCCCCTGGTTCCTTATCTCAACTCATGAGCCCTGTGTGTGTCTGTGTTAGCTTTTTTTCCCTCTCCTCTGCACAGCTGCGGCAGGGGAGAGCGGAGAGAGCAGATGTCGTAGGTGTCTGGCATTTGGCCAGGGTCAAACCACAAGAAGAATCACTTCCACAGTCCTGCTGGCAGTCTCCCACAGTCTATGCTCATCCTTATGCTAGCTGTTTAATACTATTTATAATATTAGCTAATACTGTTGGCACACTATGGAGTTCATGGAATCTGGTGTCATGCTGGTATAAGAGAAAACAAACTTTAGGTGAGGAGATATTGAAAACCGCCCATTGAAATTTGAAATGGATACACCAGCTGTAGAAATGGCATCCTCCTGGCTCCTAAATGTAGAAGAAATTCTGGGTACTTCCACATCCCTACGAGCCAGCACCCCAGCTTTTAGGGGCAGCCCAAATGATCAGTCCTCTCCTGCCCCGGTCAGAGGGAAGAAAAGCCCCAAGTGCAGGCCACATGGTGAACTCTAGTTGTTTCTGTGTGACCAGGGGGAAGACATGAGGAAGTGGTATGGTGAACCCACCTTTAAGCTGGAAGCCCATGTCCGTGAACTGAAAGGGAAGAGAGCTGTTAAGAAGGGGCCACCCAAGAAGACTGTCAGTGTAGTTGCCACAGAGAGACAAGAAGGCAGTCAGCAATCTCCCAGACATAAAAGAACTGAAATCACCTCCTTTACCCTAGTAAGGGTGTTGCCTTTTGCTGGTCTTAGAATTATGAGCCAGACACGGTTAAGGGATAAAATGGTTTTACCTCGGTATTTTAGTAGGATCCTAGGAGCACAGCTCTTCAAGGTGGAACACACTGAGATGCACACATTGTATAACGCATATACAATTTTTATAGACCTTGCAAATTAGCATATCTGGCCAGGATCCCTCAATGAGAAGCTTAATGAAATGGTGTTATCCCCCCCTACTCTAAAGAATTCCTCCCCAGATGAGGCTTGAAACCAGTTTATAAAATATGTTCCAGAGAGAAGGTTTCAACCAAGGTTGAAACCTTGGGTTCTTGAGATGGCATAGGGCTCACCAGCCTCCTACTGAGGATGTTTCATCTTCCTGCCTAGCAGAACCCTGGAACTAAACAAGAATATCAGACTACAAAAATTACGAGCATGTAAGCTAAGGGTACAGAGGATATATAAAAGGTATAAAAATATATATAAAAGGGTATATAAAAAATATAAAAGGGTATATAAAAAAGAAAAGGCAAAAATCATCAGGCATCAAGTGGACTTCTGATCTGGCATTGCAAAGGTCAGACAGTGAATACTCTGAAGAAGAACAGGAGTAGAGGGTCCCTGCCTTCGGCCAGGAAAAGGGATGACTGGGTATACTGGACTGTGTGGATTTGTTGGCCTGGCACATCAGACCCACAGAAGTATAAAGCTGTAGTAAACTTTGGTGCACAGTGTACACTGATGCCATCAAGGCACAGAAGTGCGGAATCCATCTGGATCTCTGGAGTGACAGTGGGACACCAGTTGCCTGTATTAAAGGCTGAGGTGAGTTTAACAGGGGACAAGTGGGAAAAGCACCCCATTGTGACTGGCCCAGAGGCCCTTTGTATCCTTAGCATTGACTACCTCAGAAGAGGGCACTTCTAGGATCCAAAAGGGTATCGATGGGGTTTTGGTGTAGCTACAGTAAATACAGAGAAGATCAGTTATCCCCTCTGCCTGGCCTCTCAGAAGATCCCTTCATTGTAGGATTGCTGCAGGTGGAAGACCAGCAGGTAACAATTGCTACCAGGATATTGCATTGGTGGCAATACCGCACCAAATGAGACTCTGTAATTCCCATCCATGAACCAATTAATTGACTGGAGAGCCAAAGAGTGATCAGCAGGACCTGCTCACCCTTTAAAAGCCCCATATGGCCAATGCGGAAGTCACATGGGGAATGGAGACTGACAGTAGATTACTGTGGCCTGAATGAAGTCACACTGCCTCTGAGTGCTGCTGTACCAGACATGTTGGAACTTCAATATGAGCTGGAGTCAAAGGTAGACAAGTGGTGCCACTATTGATATTGCTAATGTATTTTTCTCAATCCCTCTGGCAGCACAGTGCAGGCCACAGCTAGCTTTCAGTTGGAGGGGTGTCCAGTACACCTGGAACTGACTGTCCCAAGGTTGGAAACACAGCCCTACTATCTGCCATGGACTGATCCAGACTGCACTAGAAAAGAGTGGAGCTCCAGAACACCCGCAATATAGTGATGATATCACTGTGTGGGGCAACATAGCAGAAGTTTTTGAGAAAGGGAAGAAAATAATCCAAATTCTTCTGAAAGCTGGTCTTGCCATAAAACAAAATAAGGTAAAGGGACCTGCACAGAGGATACATTTCTTGGGGATAAAACGGCAGGGTGGATGCCATCATGTGCCTATAGAGGTGGTTAACAAAATTGCAACTATATCTCCACCAGCTAACAAGAAGGAAACACAGGGTTTTCTAGGCCTTGTAGGGTTCTGGAGAATGCATATTCCAGGTTATAGACAGCTTGTGAGCCCCTCTATTGAGTGACCTGGAAAAAAATCCATTTCAAGTGGGGCCTTGAGTAACAATAGGCCTTTTAGCAGATCAAACAGGAAATAGCTTGTGCGGTAGCTCTTGGGCCTGCTTAGACAGGACCAGCTGTGCAAAATATACTTTCCACTGCAGCTGGGGAGCAGGGTCTGTCCTGGACATCAGGAGAAACCCGAGGTCGACCATTAGGGTTCTGGAGCTAAGGTTATCGAGGATAAGAAGCCCACAATAGTCCAACTGAAAAAGAGGGATTATCAGCCTATGAGGGGGTTTGAGCTGCCTCAGAAGTTGTTGGGACAGAAGCATGTCTCCTCTTGGCACTGCGATTGCCTGTGCTACACTGGATGTTCAAAAGAAACATCCCCTCAACACATCACGCAACCAGCGCTACATGGAGTAATGGGGTAGCATTGATTACATGAGCCCGAATGGGAAACCCCAATTTCCCAAGAGTCTTGGAAGACATTATGGACTGGCCAGAAGCCAGAGATTTTGGAGCACTGCCTGAGAAGGTGACTCATGCCTAAGAAGCACCACCATATAATGAGTTACTGGAAGACAAAAGAGTCTATGCTCTATTTACTGATGGATCCTGCCACATGATCAGAAACCATTGGAGGTGGAAAGCTGCTATGTGGAATCCCACACAATGAGTCACTGAGGCTGCTGACAGGGAAGGGGAGTCAAGCCAATTGGCAGAAGTGAAAGCCATCTAACTAGCCCTAGAGATTGCTGAATGAGAAAAGTGGCCTGTCCTCTGTCTCTATACTGACTCCTGGATGGTAGCTAATGCCTTCCGGGGGTGGCTGCAGCAATGGAAGAAGACCAATTGGCAACGTAGGGGTAAACCCATCTGGGCTGCTGCATTGTGGCAGGACATCACTGCACAGGTAGAAAACATGACTCTGAAGGTAGGTCATGCAGATGCTCACATGCTCAAAAGTCATGCCACTGAAGAACATCAGAACAACGAACTGGAAGATAAGGCTGCCAAAATCAAAATAGCTCAGGCAGACCTAGGCTGGGAGCAAAGGGGTGAGCAATTTATAGCCTGATGGGCCCATGAAACATCAGGGCATCTAGGAAGGGATGCAACATACATATGGATCCGTGATTGAAGGGTGGACCTAACCATGGAGGCCATCACACAGGTCATTCACAAATGTGAAACGTGACAGTCAAGCGAGCCACACAAGTGACATCTCATTGGAACAGAGGGTGGTGGCTGGGTTTCCGATATGGCAAGGCCTGGCAAATTGACTACATTGAACCACTGCCACAAACACACCAAGGCAAGAGCTACACACTCACCATGGTGAAGGCAATGACGGGTTGGCTGGAAACACACCCAGTAAACCATGCCATTACTCGAAAGACCATCTCAGGCCTTGAGAGACACATTTTTGGTGACATGATGATGCTTTTTTGGTTGGTCCTGAAATTATGAGCCAGACACAGTTAGGGTAATAAAAAGGGTTTACCTTTATATAAGGATCCTTAGGTGCACAATTTACCAGGTGGAAAATGCCAAAGATGTACACACCACATAACGTGCATACAATTTTTATAGATTGTGCAAATTAGCATATCTGACAAGAATCCCCAATCAGAGGCATACCTGGTGAGGTAATTCCCCCAGTTCAGCCCTTCTTTGAGTCCCCCTCCTTTAGATAGGGGCTAAACTTTGTTTATATAAAAATATGTCTCGAAGAGCTGGTCTCAACCTTGGTTGCCAGGAAGAACCAAGATAGGATAGAAGCCTGTCTTGGTCTGAAAGACAGGTGTCTGTTAAGGAAGGTGGGAATCTCCCTTAGAATAGAGAATATGACCCCCCTTCCCTCTGATGCCTTTTCAGCTGGTAAAAATATGAAGCAGACACAGCAGTAAAGAGAAAAGGGAATATTACCTCGGTTTTTAATAGGATCCTAGGTGCACACTTGTCAAAGGTGGAAACATGCTGAGAAGCACACCCCGTACAACGCATACACAAATTTATGGACCTCGCAAATTAGCGTATCTACCTAAAATCCCCCAATAAGATACTTAACAAATGAAGTAATTGTCCTTCTATTCTAATTACCTCCCGCCAAATGAGACGACAGCCTAGTTTACATAAATATGTTCCAGAGAAGGCTCCATCCAAGGTTGGAGCCTCTAGTTCTGAGATAGCATGAATATTTGGTCTTCCCACTTTGCAAAATCCCCAAACTAAGCTAAATGTCCGACTACAAGAATTATAAACATGTGGAGCTAAGGTACAAGGGGTGTTGTAAAGGGTACAAGGGAAGAGAAAGGGTATAAAAATGTATAAAAAGGGTATAAAAAGAAAGGACAAAAAAACATCAGGCATCATTTCCCCCCTTTTTAGAGACTAACGACTTCACCTTGTCTAGTCTCTACACTACACTAACCACAGCATCGGTTTACACAACCATCTATAGCAAAAATAATATCTACAATTACAACTATTATAAATGCTTCTTTTACCCAGGCCCAGTCTGGTAACCATGAAGTGAGGGTGTGGAAGACATGGTCAAATTTCAAGGTGAAATTTCTTGAACTTACTTCATGTAGAATTTGAGTCCCCTTCCAAATTTCCTCAAAATCCTTCTTAATTCTTCCATTCTGGTCCACACAGGAACAACAGGTGGTATTGATAATATCACATACCCCTCCATGCACGCCGAGTAGGAATTTGAGAGCTATCCTGTACTGCGTCATCTCCCTTGACAGGCCGTGGACTTCTTCCTGTAAAGCTATAATTGCATTTGCAGTATGTTGATCAATACGTTCAAAAACGCTTGAGATGTTTACAATTGCTTTCTCCCATTAAACTACTACGTTAGAGGGAAGGAGAGCTCTCACTATACCATGAAAAACTGTGGGACATTCAGTGAGGGGATTAAGAGATCTTTTCGCCCTCTTATGTGGTTTTTCAATTTTGTCAAATATTATTATACTTGGGATTACAGCCCTGAGGGCACAGGCCTAATCTTTATCTACAAGCAGAATTTTCCAGGCTTTATTGTTACATATCCAATACACCTCCATCCCAAGTGGTAGAGCCGATCTCCATCCCAGGAACCTCATCTTTGTAACAGATCTTGAGTTTAATATTTCCCTGAAGTTGGTCTTATGACAATATGACGGAAGAATGGCCTTTCCTGTAGCATTCATGAGCACACAGCAAACTGTATAGCTCCCACATTACATCAGGCTGCTCAGGGGGATAGGAGGCAGAAGGGTAGTATTGACTCTAACTTGTCGCTGTTGTACCCGGAAAGAATGCAGCAGGCACACCGATCCAGCGAGAAGCAGAGAGAGAGTTAATTGTTACAACTTCTGCTTATATATGCTAAAATTCCATGGGTGATTGGTCAGTGATCACCCACCTCCCAGGGTGATTGGCTGAAGTCCTACAACACCCAATTCCAAACTCTCTCTGCCTTAAACCCAAAACAGATCAGGAAAACAGTAGGTGTTCAATTAATATTTACAAAATTAATCTCATTGTTTTTCACAGCTTGCATGGGAAAGGAGAGGTTCTCAGGGAAAAGCTTCTGCTTGCAGCTTTTCAATATCCACACTAACTTGTTGCCACCTTTCTGTATGCTCCTCTTCCATCACAATACCAATCAATGGCCAGTTACCGCTCCCATCTCAGGTGATAATTGGGTACAGATCCAGGAATTGCTCATATTAAGAGCTCTGGATACATTTTGAAGCACAGTGTTATGCAACTCTTGGGCTGAGCCCTGAGTCATGGTTACCAATTGGGCAGACAACAGACATGTAAAGAACAATTTAAACCCTATCATGTTGATTTGCATCAGTCTCTGTTTTCTCGATGGTCTCAGGAGAAGCAGCATTCTTCACTCTGGAGTAGTGGATACACAGCCCTTTCTCAGCAATGCTGACAGTAGTGAGGGTAGTCAGCAAAACCTGTAATGGTCCCTTCCACTTAGCTTGGAAGGGCTTGCTGTCCCACCACTTGATGAAGACCCAGTGTCCAGGTTGAAATGGGTTAGCAGAGGTGTCCAATCCTATAGGTTTGGACAGCATGACAAATCTCTGGAGCTTCTGCAAAGCGGAACTCAAAGCCATTAAGTATTTCTGTAAATCAATTTTACCCTTCCTGTGAATTTTACCCGGGATATGGGGAACCTGATATGGTCTGCAATATAATATTTTATAGGGACTTATGGTTGTCCTTCTGCCTTGGTTGTATGTGGACTTTCATTAAGGCTGTAGGCAGAGCATGAACTCATGTCATAGATGTTTCTTGGCTGTCTTGGTTTAAAAGACAGGTGCCTGCTAAGAGAGGTGGAACCCTCCCTTAGGACAGAGAATGTGATCTCCCTTCCCTCCAAATTATTTTAATTTTGAAATCAAGGGCTTTCAAGCAGAGGCATGGGAAAAGGAATAACAGTTCTTTACTAGTATCTATAGCAGAGTAAACAAGTAATAGCAAGAATAGCAACAACAAATAGGACCAGAAAACCAATAGCAGATGTCTTTTTGAGCTGCCGAGCACTTTCCCACGTGGTGTAATCATGGTCGCAAGCAGCAGGGGCACTGTTGAGCTCCCGGGAGGGCAGGGCAGGTGCCATGAGTCCCGAGCAGCTGCAGGTGGCGCTGTAGCGCAGGGTCAGGTCAGCCTCACCAAGCTGATAATGGCAGAAAAAGGCTGAGAAGCAGGCAGGCATCTCGGAGCAGCGAGTGGGACGGCAGGGGCAGGGGCTGGCTCTCCCCGGCTAGCCAGCGAGGTCACAGGGACTCTGCAGCTACAGCAGACGCCATGGTCTCATGCAGCAAAAGCGGGGCGGGTGGCAGGGACAGCCGGACTCCCCGGCAGCTGCTGCAAAACGCAGCCGGGAGAGTGTGCACTCCCAGCAGGGAAAGGGGTTGGATCCCACGCCTTTTCCCCAGCCAAAAGCTCACCCAGCCAGAAGGAGAAGGCAGAGCACAGTTAGATCTCCCACAGTCACAGCCAGAAGCAAAAGTAGCTACTTTCCTCCCGGTGTCCCAGGAACGAGTGTCTGTTCGGCCAGGAGAGCTTCCTCTCCACACCACACCCAGCCCAGAGCCTTTGTCTCTTAATAGCTCTGAGTACCCAGCCATTTGTCTCCTAGTAACAGGATGGAGGAAAAGTCCAACTTCCCCAACCTCCAACATTGGCAGATTTTACCAATCTGGGCTTTGAGGGTTCCATTCATATGTTCAACTTTGCCATTTGCTTGGGGTCTGCATGGTGTGTGCAAGTCCCAAGTATATCCCAGAATCTTGCTAACTTCCCTGACTACTGTTGAAACAAAATGTGGTGACATCTGATGACATCACTAAAGAAACCCCAAACCATGGTATTGTATAGTTGAGCAAACACTTTCACTACTTCTTTTGCTGCTTTGGTGCGACAGGGATAAGCTTCAGGCCACCCACTAAAAGTATCAACCAATACTAGTACATATTTGTATCCCTCCTTAGGTGGAATTTCAAACAAATCTATTTGCCAGAAATTTCCTGGGAGATGCCCTGCCTTGGTCACCGTGATGCCTGATGTTTTTTTGTTTTTTCTCTTTATACACTTTTTATACATCTTATACCCTTTCCCATTCCTTGTATCTTTTACTCCCTGTACCTTAGCCCTACATGTCTATAACCCTTGTAGTCTGATATTTAGCTTAGTTTGAGGGTTCTCTGGGGAAGACAAAACATCCCTACTATCTCAAAACTAGAGGCTCCAAACTTGGACGGAGCCTCCTCTCTGGAATATGTTTTTGTAAACTAGATTGTAGTCTCATTTGGGGGGGATAATAAGAATAGGGGGACAATTACTTCATTTAAGTTTCTTATTGGAGGATTTTAGGTAGATATGCTAATTTGTAAGGTCCATAAAATTGTATACGCATGATACACAGTGTGTCCTCCTCAGCGTGATCCCACCTTTGACGAGGGGGCACCTGGGATCCTATTAAAACCAAGGTAATACCCTTTTTTTCCCTATACTGCTGTGTCTACCTTTTATTTTACCAGCTTTTAAGGCATCAGTTCTGGTGAGCCAGGCAGGAGGAAAGGGGACCCCAAGATCTGATTCTAGATTGAAAAACACCCTGCTGCACTCCCACTTGCAGGCACATCGGGAGGGAAGCGGCGATCCGGGATTGCAAAAACCAGGGAGTTTCCGAAAAACCTACCGCAGAAACACAGCAGGAGAGGTAAGACCAAAGAAGGGTTTTATGGTTTTATTGCTAGTTAGCATCTGGGGGAGATCTCCAAGAGCGGGAACGTGGCCAGGGGGCCATAAAGGGGGGTTTTTTAAACCTACTCCACTCCCACAGGGGAACTGTGAGGAGAATGGGACACTCTTCGCTACTACTCTCAGAGGGCCACACAGTGGCTCAGGGGGAGCCGTGGCTCAGGAGTTGGGGGCATGGGTTCATCTACCAAGGGGTGGTAGTTTGAATCTCGCCAGGGTCTTTAATCCACGCGCGCATGCTCTTTTAAGCTTGCTTTTCTTACTCTGCTGGGGTGTGGGAACCGCTGGTTCGTTTCTCGAGCCACACTCTAAGGTCAGTACTTTCTTTCCGGCTGTTTCTTTTCTGTTTATAAACGAAACACGGGTGGTGCGTCTTCTGCTAACCCAAAAATCCTGAAGGATTCCCCACTGGGTCTGACCTTAAAAAACTAGCACGACCTAATGGGAAAGAGAGCCCCTCTGAACACAGAAGAACTAACTAGGCTGTCATTGTGGGTGTGGCCTGTGTTCAAACTGAGTGAGGGGGAGAAATGGCCGTGTCTAAGTAGTTTGGACAACCAATTAATCACAGAACTACTGGAAGAGCTTCGGGTCCAGGGCAGGTTTAATGAGTTACAGTATGCAGAGTTGTTTTCTATATTCCTGAATCAGGAGGAAGTGTACAAACAAATGAAAAAAGACTGCCTGCCTTGCGGGAAAGCATATCATACCCCTTGTCGCTACAGGGGCCAGCCGGACCAGAGGAGGTGGTGGGAGCCTGGCTCCCTCCTCCGCCACCTCCGCTGCCAGCAGATCCCCTCCCTGTCCTGGGCCGATGCGGTGCTGGGGGTGGGGGATAGGTGGCCACCGCCAGCACCCGTCTCCCCTGCCACAGTAGGGTTGGGGATGAGAGATACGTGGCCACCGCCCCGTGCTCTGCCACCCTCCCCTGGCCGCCCTGGGGGCAGAGGCAGGGGAGAAACAGGGGCAGGCTGGTTACCATCCACCAGCTCCCCTGAAGGTAGAGGCAGGGGAGAAGCGGAGGCAAACCGAAGCAGAGAAAGAAGTGCATCTGCTGCTGTACCTGACCCCTCCCAGGCTGGAGAAGGGGAGGCAGAGGACAGCACACCGTCAGTGACGGGGCTGAGAAAAAAATAACAGCAATTAAAAGTGAGCCAGATGAATTCAGTGCAGGTAGCTCTGAGAAGGAAGAGACCGGGACTGGACCTTTAGCCACAGCAGCCAGCAAGCTTACCGGGAAGGAAAAGAAAAAAGTAACCCAAGAGGCCATAGGGGCTGCTAGTCCGGTAGCTGAACACACCAGATCTAAAAAAGATGAACCAAGAAAAAGAAGACTGTCCTAGAAGCATCTTTGAGGCAGGCTAAGGGGAAACTGAGTCAAGGTACTTGTATTGGTTTGAAAACAAACCAGTGGGAGACCACAAGTCAAGATTAAAATTAATAGGAAAAATTAAAAATAAGTGAAATAATACAAGGAAAAAGCACTGACAAAGTCAGATACAACCTGACACCCTGTTAGGGTGGTGGTAGCAGTCCAAATGAAATAGTTCAGCTGACGCGGTGATCCTGTGAAGGTCTGGTCTCCAGCTGAAGGTCCAGTGGTAGCTCTTGTCCTCTGGGAACCCAGTAGACAGGGCTAGCTCAGGTAGTTCCAAGGCCAGGTTATATCCAGGTGGGAATGCTTGGCTCCTCCCTCCTGGGCAGAGCATCTCACAATAGGGTGAGATGAGTCCATGAGTCATGTGGTGGGTCCTTGATGGCCCATTGTCTGTTATCAGGGGTGGGTCATTAGCAGGAGATAACAGCTAACGGCCCACAGCTGGTGGTAATAGAATACTTTACATCTATATTGTAACCTAGGACAGATCTGTAAATGTAACCAGTGCCACAGGGAAAGGGGAAAAAAGGCTTTTTTTTCAACCTTTAAAATTAAAACAGAGAAAATCCATTCTGCCATTAAAGAAAAAGGATAGTAAATGTTACAAATTAGTGCAGGATTTAAAGGCAGTTAACAAAATCACAGAGGACATAAATTCAGTTGTACCAAACCCCTACACTTTTCTGGCCACACTCACAAATAAGCTAGGGTGGTTCACAGTTGTAGATCTCAAGGATGCCTTTATCTGGATTTCTAAAGGTGAAAGCAGTCAAAAACTCTTTACATCTGAGTGAGAAAATCCTGAGACAGGAACAGAGACTCAGCTCACCTGGACAGAGCTACTCCAAGGGTTCAAGAATAGCCCAACTATATTTGGACATCAGCTGTCAAAGAAACTAGAGGACTGGGGAAAACAAGGATAAACCTTTATATGAAGCCTTTAAAGCAGGTTAGAAAGGAACCATCAACAAGACAGAGGAAGCAAAGGCTGTATTTAAACAGCTAAAACATTCCTTGATGTCTGCTCCAGCTCTGGGGCTGCCAGACCTAACTAAGCCCTTTGAACTCTTTACATATGAGCAAGAGAATGTTGCTCCAGGGGTACGGGCACAGCACCTTGGGGACCAGTGAAGAGCTGTGGCCTGTTTCTCAAAACAGCAAAACAATGATAGCCAAGGGTGGCCTGGGTGTCTGAAAGCTGCAGCAGCAACTGTCATCCTAATACAGGAAGCCTGTAAATTCACCCTTGGGAAGCACATGGTCGTGTATGTACCCCATGCTATGATCTCTGTGCTGGAGCAAAAGGGGGGACACTGGTTATCCCCAAGCAAAATGCATAAATACCAGTCTCTGTTGTTGAAACAAGATGATGTTACCCTAAAAACAACATCTGTTGAAAACCCTGCAATGTTTTTGTCATCCACATTACTTAATGACCTGCCTGAGCATGACTGTTTACAGACGATAGAGGAGACCTTTTTCAGCAAACCAGACCTAAAAGATGTGCCTCTGCAGAAGCCAGATTGAGAACTGATCGCACTGACCAGAGCTCTAAAACTGAGTGAAAGAAGGAAAGTAAATATATGGACTGATTCCAAATATGCCTTCAGTGTTGCTCATGCCCGTGGAACTATTTCAGAAAAACGTGCCCTGCTGACTGCTCAAGGTAATGCCATTAAGCATGCAAAACAAATCCTTGTACTCCTTCAGAGAATCTAGAAGCCTACAGAAGTAGCTGTCATGCATTGCAGAAGTCATCAAAAGGGGAAGACAACCCCTGAAGTGGGAAATTGTTTTGCTGACACAATAGCAAGAGGGATAGAAGAAAAAGGCATACTTGCGATAGTGCCACAGAAAGAAGTAGATCTGACAGCGTTTACTCCAAAATATGATCAGAGGTACCACAAACTAAAAAGGTTTCTTAAGGCTGAGATTAAGGAAGGTGGGTGGGCTGTTACCCCAGTAGGCCAGGTTGTAGTCCCACCCCCGTTCTTTCGAGAAATAGCACAGAGGGAGCATGAGAGTACCCACTGGGGAACAGAAAATCTTTTAAAACATCTGAACAAAGTAGTGATAAGGAGGATGACTGGTATTGTACGGTCTATAACAAGCAACTGTGAAACCTGTTGCAAAAACAACCCTGACACAAGCAAGAGAGTATTGTTAAGAGTGAATGTGGCAGGTCGTTCCCCCCCTCCCCTCTCTCCTTCTGCTTGATGGCGGAAGATAGATAACTTTGGTGGGGTCAACAGCCTGGCAGGGGTTATCTCTTAGTGCCCGAAAGTCTAAGACCTCTAACCTTAATTCATATTTTGGAATGAAGAGAGGATGTGAAAAGAGAAACAAAACTATACTTGCTGACCAAACAGACACTTTTATCCTATGAAAAACTTACAAATTTTCACAAAGGTAGATGCTGTATTCCTATATGTAAAAGTAGTCAAGAACTCTTTGCCTTTGAGCGGGAAAATCCTTAGACAGGAAAGAAGACTCAACTCACCTGGACAGTGCTACCCCAAGGGTTCAGATAGTCTAATTAGATCACAAGCAAAGAAAACTAACAGTACGAGAGTCTTAGTCAGTTATCATTTATGCTTTCCTCTTTCCTTTCTGCTCTGTTTGCTAGAAATTCCACCAAGGTGGGGAAGAAAAAGTACACCATTTTACAAGCGAGAAAAACTATCAGTGGTCCTGATCACTGTCTGGAGCCATGATGTGACTGCCAAAACCTGAAAAGATTAATGTCTCTGAAACACTTCAAGATGCCTGTGTGTATGGTGTGTGTGGGGAGGGGACAGGTCAGGCCTTGCCCTGGTGAGACAGTGAACTGCTCCTCACCCCAACCCCAGAGCATCCCAGCCCTGCAGTAGTGCTCTCAGTCATGGACATAGCAAAGGCAGTGCTCCACAGAGCTCCAATCCCAGCCCTGCAGGGGGGCCAGCCATGCACACAGCAGAGGCAGTGCTCCATTCTCCCCATCCCTGACTCCAGAGAAACCCAGAAAGCTAATCCCGGTAGAAGATGGAAGGCCCAAGAAAGCCAAAAGAATTAACATTCCTCTTAGAATTTCTATAGATTCTGTCTTTCTTCTTTTTCTTCAAAATAGCTGCTCAAAATTCTTGACCTATAGGGGGGGCTAATATGTAAGAACTGGCCAGTGCCCCCAGGGCAGGGTTGATATTGGATATATGAACGCAGTGCCCATAAAGTTTTGCCCTTGGGATGGCAAGGTTGCTGTGCGATAAGACCAGTATCCCCCCACATTAATGTTGTTCCGCACCTACAAGACTTACTCCGATACCCTGGCCCGTAGTAAATGAACTAGAGAAGAATCTTTCTGCCACTGTAGAGACCATAATGAATGCCAGTGCAGATGCCATAGGAACATAGCAAATAGAGATTAAGAGCATCTCACAATTAACTGTAGATTTGCTGTATGCCAGAGGAGGAGGAATATGTACAATTATAAATACAAGCTGTTGCAATTCTGTTAATCCTAGCTTAAACAAATGTTTGTAATAGTTATTTGTATTATTGCATTGTTATTTACTGTCTGTATTAGTAGTTATTGTTGTATGATGATAGTATGTACTTGGAATCGCGATGCTTATGTTCAATGGCAAAAGTACAAATTTAGATATGAGATAGAAAAAGGTACTTACTTTCATGACATACAAGATTTGTAAAGAATTACAAATTACAAAAAGAAAAGGGGGATTGAGAAAGGAGTGGTCAAATAGATAACCCAAATCTATTTGCACTTCAACCATCCTTATTTCTTTGATCTTTTGCCCCTTCCACTAGCACGGTGCCCGTCCAGGGCTGAAGGCTGATAACAGTTCTGGCCTTGTGAATTCCCTTAATCTTATCAAGATAAAAGGGGGCAAAAGGAATCCATTTGAAGCCAGCAATCGCTAATAACATTAATGACTTATGAGAAGTAATTTGTATAACCACTCCTATCCTGGGGAATGTGATGAATATTCATGAATTTTACCTATAACACTGTGTCTTTGGAGGTACCGGTGTGTGTGTTCAGAGGAGAAAATTCCCCCACACCCAGTGCACTGAATAAAACAAATACCCACTTCTTTGACTTTGTCTCTGAAGTGTCTCCGGGCATGATTGGGGCGAATCAGTTCAAGAACAGCCAAACAATATTCAGACATCAGCTGTCAAAACAACTAGAGGACTGTAGAAAACAAGAAAAATCTCTGTATGAAGCCCTTAAGGCAGATGAGAAGGGAACCACCAAGTGGACAGAGAAAGCAAGGGCTGCATTTAAACAGCTAAAACATTCCTTGATGTCTGCTCCAGCTCTGGGGCTGCCAGACGTAACTGAGCCTTTTGAACTTTTTGCATATGAACGACAGAATGTTGCTCTGGGGGTACTGGCACGGCACCTTGGGGACCAGCAAAGAGCTGTAGCCTATTTTTCAAAACAGCTAGACAATGTTAGCCAAGCGTGGCCAGGGTGTCTGAAAGCTGCAGCAGCAACTGTCATCCTAATACAGGAGGCCTGTAAATTCACCCTTGGGCAGCACATGGTCGTGTATGTACCCCCGCAGCGATCTCTGTGCTGAAGCAAAAGGGGGGACACTGGCTATCCCCTAGCAGAATGCATAAATACCAATCTGTGTTTTTGGAACAGGATGATGTTACCTTAAAAACAACATCTGTTTTAAACCCTGCAATGGTTTTGTCATCCACATTGCTTGATGACGTGCCTGAGCATGACTGTTTACAGACAATAGAGGACACTTATTCCAGTAGACCAGACCTGAAGGATGTGCCTCTGGAGAAGCCAGATTGGGAACTGTTTACTGATGGGAGCAGTTTCGTAAGAAATAGTAAGCGAATGACAGGCTACACAGTGACCACAATAGATGAAGTAATTGAGGCAAAAGTCTTGCCTTCAGATGTATCATCACAGAAAGCTGAACTGATTGCACTGACCAGAGCTCTAGAACTGTGCAAGGGAAAGAAGGTGAACATATGGACTGATTCCAAATATGCCTTCAGTGTTGTTCATGCCCACGGAGCTCTTTGGAAAGAACGTGGCCTGCTGACTGCTCAAGGTAATGACATTAAGCATGCAAAACAAATCCTTGCACTCCTGCAGAGCATCTAGAAGCCTACAGAAGTAGCTGTCATGCATTGCAGAAGTCATCAAAAGGGGAAGACAACCCCTGAAGTGGGAAATTGTTTTGCTGACACAATAGCAAGAGGGATAGCAGAAAAAGGCATACTTGCGATAGTGCCACAGAAAGAAGTAGATCTGACAGCGTTTACTCCAAAATATGATCAGAGGTACCAC
The DNA here is from genome assembly GCA_024500445.1 of Entomyzon cyanotis. Taxonomy (NCBI): domain Eukaryota; kingdom Metazoa; phylum Chordata; class Aves; order Passeriformes; family Meliphagidae; genus Entomyzon; species Entomyzon cyanotis. The sequence continues at coordinate 189,147 of JAKEPQ010000750.1, forward strand.
AAACTAAAAAGGTTTCTTAAGGCTGAGATTAAGGAAGGTGGGTGGGCTGTTACCCCAGTAGGCCAGGTTGTAGTCCCACCCCCGTTCTTTCGAGAAATAGCACAGAGGGAACATGAGAGTACCCACTGGGGAACAGAAAATCTTTTAAAACATCTGAACAAAGTAGTGATAAGGAGAAGGATGACTGGTATTGTACGGTCTATAACAAGCAACTGTGAAACCTGTTGCAAAAACAACCCTGACACAAGCAAGAGAGTAGTGTTAAGAGTGAATGTGGCAGGTCGTTCCCCCCTCCCCTCTCTCCTTCTGCTTGATGGCGGAAGATAGATAACTTTGGTGGGGTCAACAGCCTGGCAGGGGTTATCTCTTAGTGCCCGAAAGTCTAAGACCTCTAACCTTAATTCATATTTTGGAATGAAGAGAGGATGTGAAAAGAGAAACAAAACTATACTTGCTGACCAAACAGACACTTTTATCCTATGAAAAAAACTCACGAATTTTCACAAAGGTAGATGCTTTTCTACACGAACACCGGAGCATGAGAAAAGCCTCTCCCCAGAATCTGGACGCAACTCTGTGGTAACTTCTTGCAGGATTGGGGGAGGATTCTGATGTATCCCAGCACCAAAATTGGATTTTGGTAAGATCATTGGTTTCCTAAATTTTATTCTTCCTTGCTAGCAATAATAACAACAATAATCGGTACCTTCTGTGCACTGCATTTTAGCTAATTGTAGTTTTCCCATTTTGGGCAATATATAATTTGTTTAGCTATTTGCAGTTTTCCTATTTTGGGTGATATATAGTTTGTTTAGCTATTCGTAGTTTTCCTATATTGTGTAGCATATAAGTTGTTTAGCTGCTTGTTCTGTTATCTCTTGTGTCTAATAAACAGTAATCCATTTTATATTAGACCTAAATCGGCCGTCACCTAAGAACTTGCGAACGAAACTGGGTCTGGGGGTGCTGGTCTCTCTAAATAGGTTAACTGCCAGTTGTCGAAGGCCTAGGCAATCGGCAAAAATCTATCAACCCTGTCTCCATTCATAACATTTTTTGGCACAGCGAGCAGGATTGATGGCAGATGATTTGAGAATTGAGAGTAGGGAGCTAGCACATTATTTACAGAGGCACAATATTCATATTGAAACCGATGATCCCTGGCCCACAGATAACTGGTTTCAGTAGGAAAAAATAAAGGAGAAAATAGATGAAAAACGGGGATCACTGAAAGACACCAAAGGAAATGGAATTATTTGTCATGTACTTGCCCTGTGTTTAAACTCTGCTTGGGGATGGAGAGAACTGATTTAGGGTGAGCTAGAAATTATTAATTTAAGAGAACTAGAAGCTGGATAATAATAATAATAACTTTTGAACTGATTTAGAAGGCCAGAGATTGGATAATGATTTACTAAGATTTGCTTGCTGAAGACAATTGATTATTCACTTAATGATTTTGTGCCTACCTAGTATCGGGGAGGATAGAGAGAGGAGAGCCAAATAATTGAGAAAAACTACTGAGTGTGACCGAACATCCTGCCCTCGGACCCCAGAACTGGTACAAGTTGGCTCTAAGGCTTGGACTTGGACCAAGAACCAAGGGAGCATGTGCAAGGGAACAGGGTGAAGAGTTCATAGTGAGGAAGACTACTGACTTTGCCCTCATTAATCAATTGGGACCCTCACCCACAATTAATCTGTGACACCGTGCTTGCGCGAGCATATTTAAACGAACTTTGAACTCATTATAATATGAAGAGGGGATCGGTAACGAATATGTATAGGGGCTTTGTGTAACTTTATGCATATGTAACCTGTAACCTAATATAAACCTAGTGAAGTGCTGCTGACGGTGTGCATGTCTCTGGAGGGGCTACCCCCCATGCACCCCAGCTGGAATAAATGCATACCTACTTCATAACTATCTGAGTTGTGGAGTCAATCCACGCCTCAGAATGAATGATAAAAGAAAATGAGAAATTGATGAATGAAATACAGAGATCAAAACTTGCACAACTATCTCTGCAAGGCCTATATAACCAGACAAAACAGGGGCTAAAAGAATCTAAAAAAAAAGCAAAAATGTTGGAGGAAAAATTGGAATTAACATTATTGCATATTCCCAAAACTATGGATGTTAGAAAAATTTAAAAATTAACAACATCACCTGACGTTTGGGATGGTGATATCTGGGAAAACACTGACGAAAATTATACTGAAACCTCTGAATTAGATTCAGATGAAAGCACGGAACTTCCACCTTTTAAAGAGGAAGAAGTTCTGGAATTTAAATTGAAACCCATAATAAAAACCAAGATAGCAGAGGGCCCGCAAGGGGGGGAGAAGGTGAACCACAACCAAAACAACCCCCTATGATCTCCTGCAAATGGGAAACATTAAAGAAAAATACAAAAGAAAGGCGGGAGAAACAGAAACAATACCTATGGAGAGTTTGTCTCACAGGGGGAGACAATATATTATAAGATGGCTCAGAAAATTACGGGTTCTGGGGTGCAGGAGTATTTTTGCACTATGGACCACAACCCCCTAACGAACCGCACTCCATCACCAGCAGAGTTGCCTACTGGGCAGGCGGAATGAACCATATGGACAGGGGAGAACCAACTTCAATCCCTATTCACTCAGCAGATGAGGTCACAATTGCAATAACAAAAGCTGCTTGTATTCAAGCAATGCATGACAGGGCAGACGGAGACATCCCGATCTCTGCAGAGGTAGATCCTGACAGAATGCAACCCTTGATACGAGGGGCCCCAGCCGTATTAAAGAATTACTTGGTGGGGAGACTAAATGAAATCAGAAACAATGTAACATACAACAGAACACTAATGCAAAATCCGCAGGCGCCACAGAGACCCATCCTAACATGGGCAGATCTTTCACATGACATAGCCGCTCACGCAAAAGAAATTGGATGGGACACACAGGAAAATGAATTTAAGACAGATACACGGAAACTTCCTGAATGGTGGGTGAGAGTAATGAAACATAACTCTCCCGAGAAAAGAAAAAATTCTAGCCAACCTAATTCCAGCAGAGAAAAAAGGAATGAGCTGTGGAAGAAAGCCCTCAGTCTGGGAATTCCTAAGAGTGTTAAGAGAGGACAGCCTAACAGTGCAATAGCAGTCTTTATTCAATTCATAGAAAGGGTTAAAGAGCAACTGGCTAGCAGTTAAAACACCACACAAGAAGCAGGAACTGCTCCCATCACCAATCCATTTGCAACTCAGGGAAACTGATAAGTGCTGGAAATCGAAGACAGCTAAACCAGCACTTAGACACACCCGATGACATTAGCCCACGTGTATTTGCCCATAGGGCCAAAAAGGCAACCGTTGAAATTCTTCAATGACACAGGAGCTCAAATCTCTTTAATCACTTTGGCAGATGCTGTGAAATTAAACTTAAGTTTTAAAAAGAGAAAAAAGATACATTTAACTAGTTTTAATGGAGACAGAACCACAGCTCACCTAGCAAAAATCTGGTTGTGGTTACCCAGAGAAAAAAAGATAACAGCTCACATTTTTGCTATTACTGAACATGTGTGGTGGTTTTGATTTGCCCAAAATATTAGTAAAGTATTTTTAACATCTAGGAAAAATTTGGACCCCTCAGAAGCTTTTGTGGTAGGCCTGGGGAAGTGTCTGAGGGGTGGGGAGTGGCACAAAGATGGCTCCTGTGCATCCTGAGTGAAAGTTCGGGAAGTTTCTACATCAAGTCCAGCAGAGCCAATCTCTGATGGCTCTGAAAGTGATGGACATGCTGCCGGCCAAGTGTGGGCCAATTAGAGGTGCTGGTTACGCCTCTGTGAAAACATATTTAAGAAAAATTCAAAACAAAATAGGCACGCACTTCTTTGTAGTTGGAGGAGGAGGAGGTGGAGGTAAAAATATGTGAAGGGAGAACAACATGGAGACACCAAAGTCAGTGAAGAAGGTGGGGGGGAGGTGCTCCAGGTGCCGGAGCTGAAAACCCTCTGCTAGCCGTAGTAAAAGCCATGGGGGGAGCAGGCAGTCTCCCTGCAGCCCATGGAGTCCACAGGAGTGCAGAAATCCACCCACAGCCCATGCCAGAGGAGCAGGTGGATGCCTGGAAAAAACTGTGAACCAGTAGGAGTCTCATCTAAAGAGTTAAAACTGCAAAGGCCTTGCAAGAGAGAGAAAGGCCTTGCTCCTGGAATGGAAGCAGCCTGGCCTCAGCTCGGGAGAGTCTGCACAGCACCTTATGGACAAAAGAACTCATGTTGCAGCAGAATTCAGGCGGAATGTTGCTCGTGAGATTGGACCCACGCCAAAGAAGTTCCCAGAGGACTGTCTCTCATGGGAGGGACCCCATGGCTAAGTAGAGAACCCTTCTCCTTGATGGACTGACCAGAGGAAAAACCCCTTACCCTGCCCCCTGCCTATGTTGTTGGTTTGGAAAGAGGGAGGGGGTGAGCGGAGAGACTGCTTCTTAAGAGGGAGGGGGTGAGAGCAGAGAAACTGTCTGAGAGAGAGAGAGAGAGATAAGTAGAGATAAAGAGTATTGGTAGTAGAAGAATTGTGGTGATGAATAGATTTATAGACCTGCTCTGTGAACTGAGAAAATACCCCACACCCTGCCCCCCTACCCGAGCTTGTTGGTTAAAAAAGAAGAAAGGAGGTGAATAAAATGGGTTCATAAGAAGGAGGGGGTGAGTAAACAAAATAGTGTATGAAAAGTTTTTTTTTGCCTTGCATTTATCATCCAACTCTGTTAAGTAATTAAATCACTTTAAAACTTTAAGTTTGGAGCCTTTCTGCCCTTTTCTTCCGTGCGTCCTCCTACCAGTGTCCTATCTCATTTAAATAATGAAATTAGTGTGTGTTTTTACAATTTTTTTTTGCAGTGAGAAAAAGTCAAAGTGCCTAGCATTAAGTCAAAGTCAAACCCCGACATCATGAAAAGGGCATTTTAGCATATATTCTTCAAGGAAAAATGTGGCAATTACAAAATGGTACTATTTGGTCTTTTGGGTCTGCAGAAATCTCACGCAGTAACCTTTTTGGGAAAAATAGGAAAATAAATCTCCTAAAAATGGCTCCAATACTGCCTGTTTCTGCTGTAACTAATACCAAACAATATCCTATATCACCTGCAGCCAAACAAGGAATTAATGCGGTAATTAATAACTTAGAACAGAGAAATATCATATTTAGAACACATTCAGCTTCCAACTCCCCTGTCTGGCCAGTAAAAAAAACAGCTAGAAGCTAGAGATTAACAGTCGATTATCGAAGATTGAATTTTAACACAGGACCCCTAGCAGCAGCTGTTCCCAATATTGCAAATCTCACTTCCACACTGAAAGCTTCTGCTCACGAGTGGATGGCTGTGCTAGATATAAAAGACATGTTTTTTATGGCACCAAGTCGAGAGGAAGACAAACCTAAATTTGCATTCACTTGGGAAGGAACACAATACACATTTAATCGCCTGCCTCAAGGATACAAACATTCACCCACAATAGCTCACAATGCGTTAGCAGAACTCCTTCAACAAATAAAAATGCTAGAAGGAGTGCAAATGTATCAATACATGGATGATGTGTTAGTGGGGGGTAAGGAAGAAAAAGCAGCACAAGACATATGGAATAAATTGAGCGAAGAGGGAATAGAAGTACCTATAACCAAATGCCAGGGACCTTCTAAAGAAGTAAAATTTTTTGGGGTTTGGTGGGTTTCAGGAAGAGCTGTAATTCCAGAGGAAACTGTTACAAAATTAGATACCATACCTACCCCCACGACCAAAGAGGAGCTACAGCAGATCATGGGTACTCTGGGGTACTGGAGAAAGCATGTTCCCAGGTTTTCTATAATAGCAAGGCCCTTATACACACTAATGAGAAAAAATCAGGTGTGGGAATGGGATGATACCCACCAACAGGCCCTGCAAACATTAATAGAGGAACTAAAAACTTATCAATGCCTTGGTCCAGTTCATTTCAGTGATCCCATAGTAGCCGAATGGGGTTTTGCTGAACATGGAACTTACTGTAACTTGTTCCAAAGGGGACCCTAGAGCCAAAACACCCCCTGGGATTTAGCGCCACAGCATTTAAAGACACTGAAAAAAGATATTCCGACTGGGGGAAGGGACTTCTATCTCTTACCAGAGCTCTCAAACAAGTAAAAAAATGCAACAGAAGCAACCTGTTAAGATTCAAAGACCTTTTGATTTGCTAGCTAGTGTGAAAAAAGGCTGTGCTCTGCTTGAGGGCATTGCACAAAGACCCACAGTACACAAGTGGTATGCATACCTTTCAGGGATCACAGACCAGATGGTTATCACTGAAGGCCAAACAAAGCCTACAAAATTACAAATAACTATCACTCCAGACGCACTGGCTCTACAACAGCCATATAAGAGTAGTCCTATATCAGATGCCCCTGCGCTTACCTCAAATTCTGAGGTAAAAGGTGCGTGGTTTACTGATGCTTCAGCCAAATGTATTGATGGTAAATGGAAGTACAGAGCAGTGGCTCTGAATATTGAAATGGGAGAGGAAGTGATAGAAGAAAGTTTAGGAAGTGCACAAGTAGGGGAATTGAAAGCTGTGTGTGGTGGTTTTGATTGGCCCAAAACATCAGCAAGTTATTTCTTAACATCTAAGAGAAATTTAAACCCCGCAGAAGCTGTTGTAGTAGGCCTGAGGAAGTGTCTGAGGGGTGGAGAGTGGCACAAAGATGGCTCCTGTGCATCCTGAGTGAAAGTTTGGGAAGTTTTTCATCAAACCCAGCAGAGCCAATCTCTGATGGCTCTGAAAGTGATGGACATGCTGCCGGCCAAGTGTAGGCCAATTAGAGGTGCTAGTTACACTTCTGGGAAAACATATTAAAGAAAAAAATCAAAACAAGGTAGGCACGCACTTCATTGTAGTTAGAGGAGGAGGAGGTGGAGGTAAAAATATGTGAAGGGAAAACAACATGGAGACACCAAGGTCAGTGAAGAAGGTGAGGGAGGAGGTGCTCCAGGTGCCGGAGCTGAAAACCCTCTGCTAGCTGTGCTGAAGACCATGGGGGGAGCAGGTGGTCCCCCTGCAGCCCACGGAGTCCACAAGGATGCAGAAATTCACCCACAGCCCACGCCAGAAGAGCAGGTGGATGCCTAGAAGACGCTGTGATCCAGTGGGAGTCTCTTATAGAGAGTTAAAGCTGCAAAGGCCTTGCAGAGAGAGAAAGGCCTTGCTCCTGGAATGGAAGCAGCCTGGCCTCGGCTCGGGAGAGTCTGCACCTTATGGACAAGAGGACTCATGTTGCAGCAGAATTCGGGCAGGATGTTGCTCATGAGATTGGACCCACGCCAAAGAAGTTCCCAGAGGACTGTCTCTCGTGGGAGGGACCCCATAGCTAAGTAGAGGACCCTTCTCCTTGATGGACTGACCAGAGGAAAAACCCCTTACCCTGCCCCCTGCCCCTGTTGTTGGTTTGGAAAGAAGGAAGGGGGTGAGCGGAGAGTCTGCTTCTTAAGAGGGAGGGGGTGAGAGCAGAGAAACTATTTAGAGAGAGAGAGAGATAAGTAGAGATAAAGAGTATTTGTAGCAGAAGAATTGTAGTGATAAATAGATTTATGGACCTGCTCTATGGACTAAGAAAATACCCCACACCCTGCCCCCCTACCCAAACTGTTGGTTAGAAGGAGGAAAGGGGGTGAATAAAAATGGGTTTGTAAGAGGGAGGGGGGTGAGTGAACAAAATAGTGTATGAAAAGTTTATTTTGACCTCTCATTTATCCTCTGACTCAGTTAGGTAATTAAATCACTTTGCAACTTTAAGTTTAGAGCCTGTCTGCCCTTTCTTTCGTGCATCCTCCTACCAGTGTCTTATCTCACTTAACTCATGAGATTGGTGTGTATTTTTACAGTTTTTTTCTTTCCCCTCTCCTGCACATCTATAGCAGGAGAAAGCAGAAGTACCTGGCATTTAGTCAGTGTCAGAGTCAAAACCCCTACACTGTGTTACTGGCGGTAAAGGAAAAGGCAAAGAAAGTCTATGTAGACTCCTATGCTGTGTGGGCTGGAGCCACACAGTGGTAGTGCCAGTGGAAAGCATTAAATTGGCAAGTAAATGGAAAAGCAATGTGGCAAAAAGAAGATTGGAAATGGCTATTAACACAAGCTCAAAACCAGAAAATCCAGATAAACTGGGTTAAAGTGCATTCAAATGACCAGGCATTACAATCATTCTTGAACAACTTGGTAGATCAGCTAACAAAAATAAAAAATATAAAAAGTGATGAATTAGAAGACCCACAACACTAGTACAGATTAGGAGAATGGCTACATTGTAACTTGACACATACTGGAAAAGAAGCTCTCTTTTTGCAGCACAAAGTAGAGGGTGGCCAATAACCAAAAAGATGTGCAAAGACACTCTCACACAGTGTCCACAATGCCAGCTGAGGCTCAAACAAAATCACCCAGATCAAACACCACCTTTACACATCAAAAATAATAAGGCACTCTAGTCAACCTGGCAAATAGATTATATTGGACCTTTAAAAACATCTAATGGTTATAAGTACATGTTAACAGGGGTTGAAGTCATATCTGGGCTATTAAAAGCCACAAAAAGCAGGCAGGCTAACACAGAAGCCACTATCTCAGGACTCAGCAAGTGGTTTTCTAGCCTTCCTATCCCAGACTTTATACAGAGTGACAATGGCTCACATTTTACCAACGCGGCAGTACAGGATTGGGCCAAGAAGGAAAGTATCAAATGGATTTTCCACACACCTTATTATCCACAGGCAAACGGGATGGTGGAACTGGCCAATGGTTTGCTAGAACGTTACTTCAAAACACAGGATTCGAACTGAAAAAAATGGTTATTTTCTGCGCTGTACCAGATAAATAATAGATATGGGGAAATGGGTAACCCAGTTTCACAAGCTTTCTTGAGCCCTATGTCTTTCCAAACAACTCCACATGACAAAATTGAAACCTTCCAAAATAATCTAATAGTGGGCCAACCAGTTATAGTAAAGCTACCCCAAATTGAAATTGTACCAATGATGCTAACAAAAGCTTGAGGGCCCATGGCCTAGGTAGCTACTGATTCTAATGGCCACCAACATAAAATCAGCTCCTGATGAGTATTCCCCACATTTTAAACTATATTTGTTTCTATAACAAATCTGGTTTTGCTCTGGGCAAATCCCTATTTCCTCAATGAAGCTTTGCAAACCGTCCCTACACTGCCCCCAGGTGGCAGCAGTGAAAGTAGCGACCTGTTTGCAACTAAAGGCCAAAGAAGGAATAGCTACTCTCTCTCAGAAAAACATGTTTATCACTATTTAAGTTCTGCTATTTCAGTTTCTTTGATAACCTTAAATGTTTAAGAGTATCCTCACCAGATCAAACACTAAGTGTGTACCCCGGACGTGAAACAAAAAACACTCAAGCAGAAGGAGAAGGAACTGTTTGCTACCTACACGTCTGCGAAAACTTCAGAAATTCCTGGACTCCTAAAGACAAACAACATCCATTCCACATACACGGAAGATCACATGGGACTGCACACCAACCAATAAATCCATTGTAATCAAAATGTTAATGACAATGCTGCTTATGTTTTTATGCCTACAGGCCAATGTTTTTAGCAATGCTGAATGGCATGTTAGCCACCCCAATAAAACCTTGCAATTAGTCATTGTAAAAGGGAAACCAGAAAGAAATATCAATACTTCCATGACTCATTCTAACCTAACCCAAACAGAGCAAATGCTATCTAACCCATGGAAAAGAAACACCCATCTCAAACTAATACAAGCTGTAACCTTAATAGCCAATCAAAGCGACTGTTAGATCTGTTCTTATTTCCCTACATACTCAGATGAAAAAGATAATGGAAATTCCCACACCAAGTATATTTTCTAATAGTATCCCTCCTGCCAAAATAATGCTCCTTCTGGGGGGAAAAACAGTCCACACCATTATAGACCAGCAAATCCTAACAATAGACATAGTGACTGTGGGAACCTCCTGTATTCATAGATGTCTAGAGGGACTGAGAGTGGCTTCACACCAAAAAATGAAGTTGCCTGAATGTAGCCGTGGGGTAAGGGTAAGAATCTATCCCAAGTGTCATTCATATCTGGATGTAACTAAAAAAGGCATTTTAACCATACAGGGTTGGCCTATTCCAGAGAGCATGGAATACAATTGGCTTTATAGAAATCAAGCTAGAAAAGCTGTACCCCCTCTTTGGCAAGGAATATGCACCATCGGTACAGTTGCCCCAGAGATAAACATTATCAAATCAGAATTTCCCCAAGGACACCTACAATTTTTTATAACAAGATACAAACGAAATTTAAATCCCTTATTTGAGAAGACTACTGGATTTCATAGATTTGTAAGAGGGTTCTTACCATGGATAGGAGTACCTGAATTAGAACAAGCAATAGTAAATATACCTGGAGTTTTTGAACAAATAGAAAAACAGACAGGTGATGCAATCAGTGCCTTGCAACAAGAAGTTACCAGCCTCTCAAATGTAGTTAAGCAAAACCGAATGGCTTTAAAGGACTTGCTGTTAGCCTCCAAAGGTGGGGTATGCACAGTGATCAACACAAGCTGCTGTGTATACGTAGATCAAACTCTCAGAATATAAACTGATCTAGAGGAAATTAAGAAAAACACTAAAAGCTTACACGAGATCCGGAAGGATCAAGGAACAAATGTATTTGATTGGATAACCTCATGGATTCCAAATCTAAGTGCAATCATGAGAAAATGAATTGGTGTAATAATTGTAGTTCTAACATTAATGATCGGGATATGAATAATATTCCAAATTTGCAAAATTGGAATCAACAAAATATGTAAATCTAACGATAATCAGCTTCTCTAAAAAGAGAAAACCCCAAGAAGAATAAATTTAACTTTGTTCATGTAGCATTCTATTAAAGTACTAAATGATTTAACAGCATCAATTGATGTCTATGTATGTCCTTTATAGTTTTCTACACACATTACTTTAAATATCTATGCCTTTACTGTGATTGTCACAGTGGGAAAAAGGAGATTGCATCCTAAATATAACCTGATCAATTTTAATTAAATATATACCTCTTCAAGTACAGAAACGCCAATTAGAATGGAACAACTTGGTAGATCAGCTAACAAAAATAAAAAAGATAAAAAGTGATGAATTAGAAGACCCACAACACTAGTACAGATTAGGAGAATGGCTACATTGTAAGTTAACGCATACTGGACAAGAAGCTCTCTTTTTGCAGCACAAAGTAGAGAGATACAAATATGTACTAGTATTGGTCGATACTTTTAGTGGGTGGCCTGAAGCTTATCCCTGTCGCACCAATGTAGCAAAGGAAGTAGTGAAAGCCTTGCTCAACCATATAATTCCAAGGTTTGGGATACCTTTAGGAATGTCATCAGACAACATTTTGTTTCAACGGTGGTCGGGGAAGTTAGCAGGATTCTGGGACTTACTTGGGACCTGCACACACCATACAGGCCCCAAGCAAGTGGCAAAGTTGAACGTATGAATGGAACCCTCAAGGCCCAGATTGGTAAAATCTGCCAAGAAACATCTATGACATGGGTTCAGGCTTTGCCTATAGCCTTAATGAATGTCCACATACAACCAAGGCAGAGGGAGAACATAAGTCCCTATGAAATCTTATATGGCAGGCCATATCAATTTCCACATATCCTGGGGAAAATTCACAGGAAGTTAAAATTGATTTACCGAAATACTTAATGGCTTTAAGCTCCACTTTGCAGAAGCTCCAGAGATTCGTCATGCTGTCCAAACCTATAGGATTGGACACCCCTGTTCACCCATTTCAGCCTGGAGACTGGGTCTACATCAAGTGGTGGGACAGCGAGCCCTTCCAAGCTAAGTAGAAGGGACCATTCCAAGTTTTGCTGACCACCCTTACTGCAGTCAAGGTTGCTGAGAAAGGACAGTGGATCCACTGTCCACTTCACTCCAGAGTGAAGAAAGCTTCTGCCCCTGAGACCGTTGAGAAAACAAAAACTGATGAAAATCAGGATAATGTGTTTTAAATTGTTCTTTACATGTCTGTTGTTTGCCCAATTGGTAACCATGACTCAGGGCTCAGCCCAAGAGCTGCACAACACTGTGATCTATAACGTATCCAGAGCTCTTAATATGAGCAATTGCTGAATCTGTGCCAAATTATCACCTCTAGACAGACGTGGTACCTGGCCATTGAAAAATTAAGAAGGATTTGGAAAAAATTTGGAAGGGGACTCAAATTCTACATGAAGTAGGTTCCAGGAAATACACCCTGAACTTTGACTGTATCTTCCACACCCTCACTTCATGGTTACCAAACTGGGCCTGGATAAAAGAAGCATTTATAATAGTTGTAATTGTAGTTATTTTTGCTATAGCTGGTTGTATAAACTGGTGCTGTAGACAGTATAGTGTAGAGACTAGACAAGGTGGAGTCTCTAAAAAAGCAGGGAAATGATGCCTGGTGATTTTTGTCTTTTCTTTTTATACCCTTTTTATACATTTTTGTACTCCCTTCCTCTCCTTTTACCCTTCACAAACACCCCTTGTACCTTAGCCCCACATTTATAATTCTTGTAGTCTGATATTTAGCTTAGTTTGGGGTCTTGCAAAGCAAAGAGACCAAACATTCATACTATCTCAGAACTAGAAGCTCCAACCTTGGACAGAGCCTTCTCTCTGGAACACGTTTTTGTAAACTAGGCTGTAGTCTCATTTGGGGGGGGGGGGGGGTAATTAGAATAGGAGGACAATTACTTCATTTGTTAAGTATCTTATTGGGGGATTTTAAGTAGGTATGCTAATTTGCAAGGTCCATAAAAATGGTATACGCATTGTATGGAGTGTGCTTCTCGGCGTGTTTCCACCTTTGACAAGTGTCCACCTAGGATCCTATTAGAAACCAAGGTAATACCCTTTTCCCCTTTACTGCTGTGTCTGCTTCATATTTTTACCAGTATTTTTTTTTATACACCTCTTCCTTTTTTCTTCAAAAATCTTGCTAACAAGACTCCATCACATCTCTTAGTATCTTCCTGTCAGAGAGCTTTGATAATACCACTTCGACTCCAACTTTTTGGTTTTATCACCTCTCTATGTAAGTGCTCACTAAATTCTGTCGTTTTTTCCAAGTCAATTTTAACTATATAAATTGCCAACAAACCATTCAACAGCAGGAATTGCAATACTATCTACCTCTGATTGTCTTATCTACTTTCTGCTCATTCTTCAGTGATTCAAGTTAATAACATTTAAAACAATTCTTTCTTCATCTGAAATACATGAATCCTTCTCACATACAGTAGTCTGTGACAGTTCTCTTGTACCCATAACCAATTCCCAAGTTACTGATTCATTTCATCATCCCCTTTAACTTAAATAGATAACATTCAACAGAAACTCTCACACCTCTCTTTCACATAACTGAGAACATGGATATTCTGTAGAAAAGCTGCATCCTAGTCTGTTCTCCATCATCATCTGCTCTGTGTTGTACAATTACATAAGTTCATCAAGAATATTTACTCATGAAACACAGAAAGAAACAAAATGCCATAAAATACTCTCTTAACTATATTAGTACCAGGGCTTTGCTTTTCTCGTTGCACAAAATCAACAACTTATAATATCCTGTGGTGAATGTTAACTACATAACTATATCCTAGAGTTGAAAAGATGCTTAAATTGTAGTCCAACTTTTAGACATTCTATAGTTTAGTATTTACATATACAAACCTAGCACTGTGGAAATTTCCATAGAGGATTGAAGGCTCTACACACTGTCACTTCTAAGTGCCTTAAAAGTAACAATCATGCTTCTGGGAAGACACTCTTTTTATTATTACTTCTTTTGCTTGGAAAGCATAAATGAGGCTGTCATCCAGAGGAGAAAATAATATACAGGGCAAAACTATCATCTTAGTGTTACTGAAGATACCAGAATCATCTTAGTTTCCTACCAATGCCAATCTCAATCATATGAGCATCAATAGCATCAATATATTTTTCTTTATCCTTCCACAGTGAAGGTGAGGCAGAATTTTCATGGCCAATGAAACCAATTGGGAAAAATCAGAAAGGATTTATTTCCTTATGAACAAATTTTACAGTGTTTATAATCTACATACTGTTTTGTAAATTTATGTTCTTGCAAAACTGTTCCAAAGTGGTACTATGGTTTTTCCTCAGCAGCATGGAAGGTGTCATTTAATTAGAAAAACTAAAATACAACATAGTCACAGGTATATCTTAGTGCCAAGGATTTTGAAACACAGTAAAAAAATAGAAAAGGCATAGCAACAACCTATGAAAATACTAATTTTTTTAATAACACACACGGTCGCTGTTGAACCAATAACAGAGAGAAACTCAGTTAACAGCACATGATGTCAGAGGGAAGAAGGGAGTGATTTATTTATATTCATGGTTTTATACAGAAGAGAAGAATATTCGGATTGGCCAGCGGTCACCCACCCCCGGGGTGATTGGCAGAGGTGCCTCAATGCCCAATTCCAAACATTCTCTGTTTCCCACAGTCTTTTTCTATGTTTCTCATACCTAACGAGAGAAGAGAAAGTTTCCCATGAGAGAGAATCTGTACAGTCACAACACAGTGTTTCAGAAAAATCAGAATTAGTACTTACTACATGACTATATAGGGTCCTACTGATGCCTAAAACAGGCTACCTGAAACAGAGGCCAAAACAAATTAGGAGTATAAAAGCAGACAAATTTATTCGAGGCCTTCAAGGTACACTTGGGCAAGCAAAGTCCCCCTCAAGGGACTACACCAAAAATGGACGCCGGGTCACGAGCTCTTCACCTTTTATAAGTTTTGTCTTAGCATATTGGTCCCTAATTCTCCAATCACACCTTAAGGTGATGATATTGACCGCCTGTCTTGGTTTGAAAGACAGGTGCCTGCTAAGAGAGGTGGAACCCTCCCCTTAGGACAGAGAATGTGATCTCCCTTCCCTCCAAATTATTTTAATTTTGAAATCAAGGGCTTTCAAGCAGAGGCATGGGAAAAGGAATAACAGTTCTTTACTAGTATCTATAGCAGAGTAAACAAGTAATAGCAAGAATAGCAACAACAAATAGGACCAGAAAACCAATAGCAGATGTCTTTTTGAGCTGCCGAGCACTTTCCCGTGTGGTGTAATCACAGTCGCAAGCAGCAGGGGCGCTGTTGAGCTCCCAGCCAGGCAGGGCAGGTGCGATGACTCCCCAGCGGCTGCAGGTGGCGCTGTGGCTCAGGGTCAGGTCAGCCTCCCCCAGCTGGTAATGGCGGAAAAAGGCTGAGAAGCAGGCAGGCAGGCAGCTCGGGGCGGCAAAGCAGGGCGGCAGGGGCAGGTGCTTGCTCTCTCCTGGGCTAGCCAGCGAGCCAGCAAGGACTCTGCAGTCGCGGTAGACGCCACGTTCTCGTGCGGCGAAAGCAGGGCGTGTGGCAGGGACAGCCGGACTCCCCGCAGCTGCAGCAAAGCGCAGCCAGGAAAGGTGCGCGTTCCCAGCGGGGGAAAAGGGTTGGATCCCACACTTTTCCCCAGCCAAAAGCTCACCCAGCCAGAAGGAGAAGACAGAGCACAGTTGGATCGCCCGTGGTCGCAGCCAGAAGTTAAAAAAGCAGTTGCTTTGCTCCCCGGTGTCCGACGGACAAGTGCCGATCCCAATGGCCGGCTGCCTCTTCCCCTTGCCCCACCTAGCACACCCTTTTGTCTCTTACAAAAGAATTGATGGCTCTAATCACCCAGATATTTGTTGCTTAGTAACAGGGATGGAGAAAAATTTCCAATGCCCCCAACCTCCGACACCGCCCCCAGGCCCTGCTTCCCCTTTCCACTGTTGTTTACATATTTTCGGGCCCTAGGGTAATGAATATGTCCTTTTATCTCTATCCAGAGAGCTTTGTTTTGGTTAAATGTGTTGTGAACAGAGGTTTTCAGCATTCTGTAAGAGCACAGAACTACACCAAGTTACAGATACATGAAGAGGAAAAAAAGCCCCGAAATTATTAAGGTATCACTACCAGTCCTAAAATTATTAGTTAGGCAATAAAAAAAATCAGTATTAGATCTAGAAAGATTCAAAAATCTTTCTTCGGATATTACTCAAATTTCTTGGCAAATGTACTATGTGTTCACAAAAATCAATTAGGGAAAAATACATTCAGTTATAAAAATAACTATCCATAATATCTATCAATAACCAATGTTTTATTATTAACTGCTGCTATGAAATCACAGAATCTCAGAATTTGAGAATCAGCTGAGTTGGAAGGGACCCACATGGATCAACCAGTCCAACTCCTGACCCTGCACAAGACCATCCCCAAGAGTCACACCATGTGCCCAAGAGTATTGTCCAAACGCTTCTTGAACTCTGTTAGGCTTGGTGCTGTGACCACTTCCCGGGGGAGCCTGTTCCAGTGCCCAACCACCCTCCAGGTGAAGAAGCTTCTTCTAATATCCAACCTTAACTTCCCCCTGACACTCTCAGGCCATTCCCTCAGGTCCTGTCACTGCTCACCAGAGAAGAGATCAGTGTCTGCCCCTCCTCTTCCCCTCACAAGGAAGTTGTAGACTGCAATGAGACTCACTCTCCTCTTCTCCAGGCTGAACAGACCAAGTGACCTCAGCTGCTCCTCATATGGCTTCCCCTCAAGGCTCTTCACCATTTTCATTGCCCTCCTTTGGATGCTCTCTAATAGCTTAATATCTTCCTTATACTGTGGTGACATAAACTGCATACAATATTCAAGGTGAGGCCACACCAGCGCAGAGCAGAGCGGGACAATCCCCTCCCTTGACTGGCTGGCTATGCTTTGCCTGAACCACCCTAGAAAACAGTTGGCCCTTCTGGCTGCCAGGACACTGCTGACTCTTATTCAACTTGCTGTGGACCAGGACGCCCAGGTCCCTTTTGTAGCAATTGAAGATAACAGAGACCACTGCTTTGTCATCTAGCAGGATTGTCTTTATTAAGCACACTCGAGTATTTATATGTTTCTTCTGTTTACAAGTTTTAGGATCAACTATGCAGCCAGCCAGAAGGAGAGAGAGAGAGAGCAATCACACAAGCAGGCAGAGTTGCTTGAAGAGAGCAGATGTTTCTTGCTCCTCATAGAGAAACAGCCATTCATCCACACACATCCACAGCCCAGTGTTCTGGGGCTGTTAATCAAAACATTCTCACATACGTATTCACGGCTGGAGTTGATCCTTCGGTATGGCCTTTCCCATAGGAAAAGGGCTGTTATCAAGGTCACGATGGCCAAGCAGGCCAGGCAGGCCTGCAGCGTGACCAGCCTGGGCAGCTGCCACTTCTACACCTTTCTGCAGCACTGCTTTCCATCATCTCTGTAACGATGAGAAATTACATGGACTCCCCAGGCAGGTGCAAAGAGGAATCGCTTTATTGTAAAAAACAGACCCTTTTAGGCTATTAGCCCTTTATCCATTTACATTCTTGTGAAGCACAACAAACATATTTCAGCCAACCAACATAAACCACGAGGTGAACTTGCGCTGGTTATATAACCTATTTTCTTAGGTTATATAACTTGTTTTTTACCTCTGTATTAGCTGAGTTATTCCCAGAGTGCTTTTCTGGTTAGCTGAAGTAACAGGAGTGAGCAAGGATTTTACAAGGGTGACAAGGCCCTCATTTTGTAAGGTTTTTCTTATCCGCAACATCTCCCCCTTCTTTGCTTTTTTGTGCGAAGGGCTCATGTACTCTTAATGCCAAAACAGTCTGCACCTGTAAAGCAATTACCTTATTAAGACTATTATTGATCATCTGCTGGACACAGGATAAAATACATGGAATATATATGACAATCAATAAAAACCCATTGAAAACAGCCATGCCACTGACAAAGAGACCCACAGCATGGGAAACAAAAAAGATGGTGTCCAATGTTCCCAGGAAGAGAGCTGCTCCTTCTGAACTTGGAAATAAGCAGCTACTATTCCAGAGCTCATATGGCTGGAGCTCAGGGGTGGTGCTGTTTAGGCAGGAGGGAGTCCATTAGCTGGAAATGCTGACTTTGACATTACTGAATGTCTTTCTGGAAGCATGGTGCAGGGAATAACTGAAGAAGGTCAGCAGGAATACAACAATATAATGGTGGATGCAGTGGGACACAAGGTCTCTGTTGGCAGGCTGCCTTATTAAGCTTCCAGGTACAGCCATGTTCCTGGCAGCCCTACCCCTGCTCCTGCCTTGGCTACGAGGGCTGGATGGTGATTAGGTCATTTTTTCTCTCACTGGGCCTCATCTCCTTGGAGGCGATCAGATGTTTGTCCAAAGGAATCACAGAATTCTTATGGCACTAGGTAGGCCAGGAAGGGGTTCTCCGGGGCTGGTGCCGCTCCTACACTGTGTATCAGGATGTCAGTTCTTTGTTGTAGTTGCTTCAACATCCTCCATGTTATCTCTGGGTTCACCCACGTGCTGATGGCTCTTATCACGTGGCGCCTCTTTGCCGCTATTGAGAGTCTCTTTAGCTGGGGTATCGAGTTGTTGGACTGGTCTTTGCGACTCATGGAACAGTTTTACCAGATGAGCAGGTAACCGCTTTGGCGTGCTGACAATAGAACACATGCATACCCTCTTCCCCAGGTTAGTAAATAATCTGGGCCCTGCCATTGCGCACCCAATTGTGGATCCTTACATAAAACTTTTGGAAATTGGTTCTGTGCATGCAAACCTTCAGAGCAGTATCACTCTGTCGGGGATCGAGATTGATGATCTGCATTCAAGAAATTTAGTGTAAATATTGCATTATCTAATTGTTCTTGAGGAGCCATACTCCCCCTTTTTTGTTGTTAATAACGTGCGCTTCTCTTAGTATGAACATGAAATACATGGAACAAAACAATAAGCTCAATAGGTGCTCAGCTGTAGTACTGAGCAAGAATAAATAAGGTAATATATCCAATCATTGGTACACGAGAGAAAGGATAGTGGTTTAGAAAGATACATCATCAATTGCCTAAACACTCTACTATCACCCAGAGTCTGCAATCACTGGGGAGCCCAATTTCACAGGCAGGACCTGGAGAACCTTTCCTGGACATGTTAACATAGGGTTAAAATGTTTCTAAAATCGGGATAGTTAAGAATAGGCTTTGGGAATGGGAGTAGGTAAGAACTGCTTGTACAGGGTCAGGTTGACATGAATATAAAGATTGCTTAGAAAACATCGGGATTGTTTCAGTTAACTGATGCGGATTCACACCTGCAAAATAAATCAGAAATACTGTGGGAGAAGGGGGGCTTAAAGTCATGCTTGGGGGGAAACAATGGAACAATGTTAAGTTGATAATTAACATATGATCACACCACTGCTCTGTAAGGGAAGGTATAAAAATGTATTTGCTTCAAATCCATGTTGAAGTCAGATTTGGGTAGATGTTACACCCCGGCTTCCCGAGCTCGAGAATAAAAGGCACCTGCATATAATCATTCAGTGATTATGTGTTTTCCATGCTAACAGACAAGGTTTCCAAGTTTGCCTTGAAAGGGGGTCCAGCTTTCAAAAGCCCAAATCAGCAAGTCAAAGTGACTCAATCACATTTTTAGTGCAGAAACACCTGGGACTGATGGCATACTTCCCAAACAGCCAGGGCCAGGGCTTGGCCAGAGCCTAGGCCTTGACTGGGGAGGGTAATCCTAAACTATCCCACAAACAAGCCTCGATTAATTTCAATTGAGAAAGTTTCTTAAAATGATACATATCTTGCAGATAACTATACAAGGTTATGTGAAAGTTTCTAAAGCAGCCAGCTTTGTCATTTATTTTTAGCTATGTAATAAATGGTACCATGAACAAACTGCAAACAGCTAAAGGAATGCATATGTGTAACATCAAATAATATCTTCTGGATAATGCCCTTTATGATAGCTCTGTGAATTCATGTTATGACATTAACAACATATTTGGAATTGTTAATCCAGCAACAGTAACTGTTCCAAAAAATCAAAATTATATTTTTCCACACATCTATGCATATATGACAAAAAAGCAAAATGAAAGCAAGAAAGAAAGCACTAAGCACCTTACAATTGATAATATCCATAATTTTGGGTTTTTACTCATTCTTCTGTGTTACCTATGGAAGATAAAACTGCAAAGATTATTTATGAATATTCATCTTAATTAACCAATGTAGAACATTTACACCCATAGAATTTGTGATGAAATTAAGAATCTAATAAACAGCCTCTTTACATATTTGTATACAACTTACCATCTTATGTTCTTAAAGAGTTGCTTACCAATTCTCCACCATGATTGTTTCAGTTGATTCCATCTTATCTCTATAACAAAAGAACTGTATCTTTTAATTTAAATGAGCATATTTCAACAGAAACTTAACTTCACTCAGAATTTACCGTCACTTAGAGCAGAAAGTAAACCTAACAGGACCTAAAGTTAACATCACTGAAACTGGAACAGAAATTAATCATAATAGAACTTAAACTCAAC